>CM046036.1:29163164-29380664 GCA_025215565.1 Flaveria ramosissima
ATCTTCCGAAGCCAAGACCAATATCTTACAAGCCAAAAGTGAAGTCTTCCGAAGCTTCAGAGACAAAGTCTTCCGAAGCCAATAGTGAAGACAGATTTCTTCTTCGAAGACTTTTAGAGATATGCCTTTATCTGATGTACTTTACCATAAAGCTGGACCACCTTTCCGCTGCAACTCTGTAAAGTCACCAACTTACATGAGTTGGTGAAAGGTCCATGCTTTTGTAACTGTATATTGAGGTCTTGAGTCCATGCTTTCTACTTTATGTACTTTTATTATCCTTTTTGTAATATATTAGGATGTGAGCTATGGCATGTCATAGTCACAAGTCAAAAGGCAGATATGCCTTTTGACTCTACAATTGATTTTGTTTGTGTCTAGTCAATTGTATCCAGCTGGCTTTCAAAGTATAGCCGGCTGTAGGTTGTAGTATAAGTATTCCATGTTCTAGTATCTTTCTTTATGCTTTGTAACACTTGTAATAGAACTTGAGAAAGCAATATACTGCATCCTTGAAACCAATCTCTTGTGTTCTCTTGTTCTGTCTCTTACTCATTACTTGTGTTCTTAGTATCATACTTGTGGTTAATCCAGTTTACTGGTTGATTAAGTTTTGTTAATCTCCTCTTTGTGTTGTTGTGTTGTAAGTGACCACCCTTCAACGTCCTGCAATTGGTATCAGAGCTTTTCAGGCTCTTGATATAGATCTCACCATCTTAAGATCCCTCACACACACAAATACTAAACTTTCAAATGGGCCATTTCCAAGACTGATATGGAAACTGGAACCATAAACAAGTCCCCACTGATCACTCTTGATGACTTTGATACCTGGTGTATGAGAATGAAAGGTTTCATCAGGTCTCTAGACTCAAGAATGTGGGAGTCTGTTGAAAATGGACCTTTCATACCCAGCACTCCTTCTGCTACTGGTGCTGGTATGATCCCCAAGATGTGGCTAACTACTCTAATGAAGATAGGAAGAGAGTAGAGATTGACAGAAAAGCCATGACAGCTCTTCAAACTGCCTTCCAAACTCTGTGTACAGAGGTTTCAAGAAGTGCAAAACAGCTAAACAGTTGTGGGATGCACTAAAACTGATGTATGAAGGCTCCTCTGAAGCCAAGGAGAAGAAGAAGGATCTCCTGAAGCAGCAGTTTGAAAACTTCACCTTCAAAACAGGTGAAACCATGACTCAGCAATACTTCAGGTATGTTGAGATAGTGGATACCCTTGTGGATGGAGGAGTTCCTCTTGAAAATAGAGACATTGTAAGGAAGTTCATGTCCTCACTTCCTAGGCAATGGACACACTATTGTGTGGTGATCAAGAGGACTGAAAATCTCAAAACTCTTACTCTGACAGAGTTATATGGGATTCTCAGTGGCTACCAGATGGAGATGAACATGCAAGGTTCATCTGGCAACTCCAACAATCAATTGGGTTCAACCCCTGCATGTGGTTGAAGGGGATAGCATAGAACCCCAACATCATCTCATATGCTACCCTGACAATTCACCAAAGGGTCCTTTCATCACCTTCCCAGAGACACCCAGGGAGAACTACACTCAAGGAAGCCCATTCCAAGAGACAAGCTCTTCTCAAGCCTTTGTGTCTTCTGATGAAAGTTGTGGCAACTCTCTTTTCACTCTTGAAGACCTGGATTGTATCCATCCAGATGATCTGGAATATATGAAAAAGTTTAGCAGATGGCTCTTCTCACTCATAGAGCCAAGAAGTTCTACAAGAGACTGGAAGGAGGTTTCCAAGCAATGCAACCAGTGGAAGTTTGGCTGGATAAAAGCAAAGTCAAGTGTTACAACTGTAACCTGATGGGCCATTTTGCTAGAGAGTGTAAGGCACCTAAACAAATGGTGGCCAAGCAACAAACCAGACCAAACTACACTGAGAAAGCCCCTCAGAATGAGAAGCCAAAGCAACAAGCTGCTGTTGCTGTTGAAGAAGGAGGCTTTGACTGGAGCTTTCAGGTGGAAGATGCTTCTCCAACCAAGCACTAATGGCAGATCATGATGAAGCCAAGGTATTGGAACATCTCTGTACTCCTGAATGCATTGCTAAAGTTAACAGATACAGGTCCTATAACTTGGAGATGAGATCTGATCTTGAGTCCTTAAACATTTTAAAATCTGATTTTAGAAGTCTGAAAATGATTATAAACTAAAGATAGAAGACTTAGAGAAAACCATTTCAGTTCTAAAACATGAGCATACAGATTTTAGGACTCAAATCAAAGATCTCATAACCAAGCTGACTGAGTGCTAGGCTGAGCTTGTGATCAGCAAAGCCAGGGCAGAAAAGAGTGTTCTTGAAGAAGAGACCTTCAAGAACATGATATCCTCATCCCTGCACAACAAGGTGTGTTATATCAAAATAGACAGGGACTGGGATCCAATGAGATAGCTCCTCCACACACAATCTTGTCTGTAAGATCTCCTAGGTGTGGAACTTGTGAAGATGAGCTTCCTCTCATAGATCCTATAAGTGAAGAGGATGAAGAAAAGATAGTGAAGAATTCCTTTAAAAGAGTGAAGAGGAGGATTCTAAGAAGGGCCACTATCCTTCTGAGGAGAAGAAGATTACTGTGATGACCAAGTCAATGAGAAAGAACTTGATCAGGAAGAGCAAAAGAAAAGCAAGGAAGCTCAAGAGATCAAGGCTACTTTTGACTCTAAGCAGAAACAAGTTTTATCTCTGCAGGGTTTGAAGTAGTAAAGACTGAAGACATCAACCAAAACTCTTCAGCTAAGAGTTCTGGTTCTTGTTCAATCATCTCGGTACCAAGAAGAAGACTGATCTGCTGTGTACCACTGCTGCACAGCCTGGACCATCAAACTCCAAGAACAGTTCCCAGCCCATAAACTGTCTCAGCATCTGCAAAGATGAAGGTGGAGAAGGGATGTGACCAAAAACATCTTGTTCTCATAAGAGACTCTTGTGAAGAAGAAAATGTTGTGTGTCATGTGTGAAAGTACCTCTCACATTGCTAAGGATTGTCCATACAATCCTAAAAGTACTGTCCATATGACCAAGACAAGACTTCAAAGAGTTCCAAGAAGATTCAAGCTTCGGAAGGAAAATTGTTTCCTTCGGAACTCCAATCTAAGAAGAAGGCAAATGGAAATTACCTTTGGAAGAGAAGTTGGTCTCGGAAGAAAGGAATTCTTTCGAAGCACTGAAGTCTGCTGCAGTGACTGCAGAATCTTCCGAAGGTTCAGTCATCAAAACTTCCGAAGTCCCAAAGCTTTCGAAGTTTTGAAGGTCAAGTCCAAGACTCCAAAGGTGGTGTGGAAGTCTAAGAAAGACCAAGTGACTGAAATTTCTCCATCAACAACAGCTCAAGATCCTCCTAGCACAACCATAGGATCTATTACTGTTGCATTACCTTCTATTACTTAGTGAGCCCAAGACAAATAAGGCTTGGTTTCCAAATGTAACTAATCATTTTCTTTGTGCAGGAACAGCTCAAGACAAACAAAATGTCTGGATCATTGATAGTGGCTGTTCCAGGCACATGACAGGCAATAGGTCACTACTCCATAACTTTGAGAGGATTGATGGAGGACCAGTTGCTTTTGGAGGAGATGAAGTGGTTTACATTTCTGGAAGGGGCAAGGTCACAAATGGTAAGCTCAGCATTGAAAAGGTAAACTTTGTCAAGGAGCTTGGGTACAATCTTCTGAGTGTATCCTAATTTTGTGATCAGAGTCATAACATGCTCTTTACTGAGCATGAGTGCATTGTTCTCAAGCCTGGAGTGGTCATTCCTCATGAGCACATCCTGCTTAGAGCCCCCAGGAAAGGGAACATTACAAGATGGACTTGCAAGAACATCATCTCCCTCCGGATAAGTTTCATGCTTTCTGTCTAAAGCAAATAGTGATGAGTCTTTCCTATGGCATAAAAGAATGTGCCATGTAAACTTTAAGAACATGAATAAACTAATTAAACATGATTTGGTAACTGGAATGCCAAAGAAAGAGTTTACAAGTGATGATCATTGTGTTGCATGCCTGAAAGGGAAGCAACATAAGGTATCTCAAAGCCTAAGGAAAGGAACTCCATCACTACTCCCCTACACTTATTACATATGGATCTCTTTGGCCCCACCAGTGTAATGAGTCTAGGAAGGACCTCTTATTGTTTGGTGATCACAGATGACTTTACAAGATTCACTTGGGTTTTCTTTCTTAGAACTAAGGATGAGACCCCTGAGATTCTGAAGAATTTCATCTTAAAATTAGAGTCAAAGTGATCACAAGGTCAAAACCATAAGATGTGATCAAGGACTGAATTCAAGAATCAAATCCTTGATACATTTTGTGATGAAAAGGTATTACAAGACAATATAGTGCTCCTAGGACTCCTCAGCAAAATGGTGTTGCTGAGAGGAGAAAGGACACTAATTGAGAGGCTGCAAGAACTATGTTGTCTGACTCTAAACTTGCCCATCACCTTCTGGGCAGAGGCAGTAAATACTGCTTGCTATGTGCAAAACAGAGTTTTATAGTTTAAGACACATGGTAAGACTCCTTATGAACTTTGGCACAAGAGAAAACCTTTCATTGGTTTTCTCAGGTCATTTGGATGTCCTTGCACCATCTTGAATACCAAAGATCAAATTGCCAAATTTGCTGAGAAACCAGATGATGGACACTTCATTGGATACTCTTCCCAGCTAAGGCTTATAGAGTATACAATCTCAGAACTAGAATTGTTGAGGAGTCAGCCAATGTGACTTTCAATGAACACACACCCTGTGTGGCTGGTTCTGGTCCTGATTGGCTATTTGATCTTGATTTAGTTACCAACTGTTTTAACAAATCTTGTGAAATGTTTCAGGATCTATAGAAAATTTAAATACAGGTGATCCTGATCCAAGATTTGAGCTAAGAAGACCTTCACCTCATACATCTTCAGCTCCAGTTGGAACTACTTCAGCAAATGAGGTTTCTATCAGCACTACAATGACAAATTCTGCTATACATCTGGGGTGCCTTCAATTCCAGTTCCAGCTAGAGGCTCCACACAGATAAAGATACCTCAATTGTGGAAGACAACAATGGTGATGGTGAAAGTGATCAAGAATTCCTTGATGCTAATAACCACACCATAGATGACAACATCAATGATGTCACACACTCATTGGATCAAGTCAATCTTGATAAGTGTGGTGATGGGAGGGTGAATCATCTATGCCAGATCTAAATTTCTCAAATTTGGATCTTTCTCAGCAACTTGCTGTGATCCCTCAGCTTAGGATCCACAAGTCTCACCCCACCACAAACATCATTGGAGATTTGTCACAGGGGTAAGAACAAGAGGACAACCCATGAAGCAAATGTTTGTCTTCACTCTTGTTTCTTATCCCAGATAGAGCCAAAGAAAGTTGATGAGGCTCTAAAGGATGGAAGTTGGGTTGAAGCTATGCAACAGAGTTGCTTCAATTCAAAGGCAAAAAGTTTGGAACCTTTGTCCTCTTCCTCATGGGAAGACTACCATTGGAACCAAATGGGTGTTTAGGAATAAGAAGGATGATAGAGGCATTATCATCAAGAACAAGGCTAGACTAGTTGTTCAAGGATACACACAAGAAGAAGGGATTGACTACACTGATGTCTTTGCTCCTGTAGCAAGATTAGAAGCTGTTAGGATATTCCTGGCATTTGCTGCATCCAAGAACTTCAAGGTCTTTCAACTTGATGTGAAGTGTGCTTTTCTGTATGGAGTGATTGATGAAGAGGTGTATGTCAAACACCTGGTTTTGTAGA
Organism: Flaveria ramosissima; assembly: GCA_025215565.1. NCBI lineage: Eukaryota > Viridiplantae > Streptophyta > Magnoliopsida > Asterales > Asteraceae > Flaveria > Flaveria ramosissima. The sequence goes on from CM046036.1 coordinate 29,168,954, forward strand.
TCCTGATCATCCTGATTATGTCTGCAAGCTTGACAAAGCTCTTTATGGGCTGCATCAGGCACCCAGGAAGTGGTATGAGATATTGTCTGAGTATCTTTGCAAACATGGATACAGGAGAGGTACTATAGATGGAACTCTCTTCATCAAAGGACAGGGAAATGACATATTGCTAGTTCAAGTGTATGTAGATGACATCATCTTTGGTTCAGTAATCCAAAGCTCTGCAAAGACTTTGAGAAGCTGATGAAAGACAGATTTGAAATGAGTGCAATGGGAGAACTCAATTTCTTTCTGGGAATTCAAGTGAAGCAAGTTGAAGATGGTATCTTCATAAGTCAGTCAAAGTATGTTCAGGACATACTCAAGGGTTCAACATGACTGATTGTAAGATTGCTAAGACACCCATAGCCAGAAACCACTCCCTTGGACCTGATCTTGAGGGGGAGTGTGTAGATGAAAACTTATACAGGCTATGATTGGGTCTCTTATGTATCTTACAGCTAGCAGGCCTGATATCATGTTTGCTACTTGTATTTATGCAAGATATCAAGCCAACCCTAAGATGTCTCACCTCATCACTGTCAAAAGGATTCTAAGATACCTCAAAGGTGCTTCAACACTTGGTTTATGGTATCCAAAGAATCCTGACTTCAATCTGTATGCTTATACAAATAGTGATTATGGTGGTTGCAACATGACTGCAAAGTCTACATCTGGGGGATGTCAATTCCTTGGTGGAAGGGTTGTCTCATGGCAAAGCAAGAAACAATCATGTGTGTCTGCATCAACTGCTGAGGCTGAATACATTGCTGCTGCAAGTTGTTGTGCTCAAGTGCTTTGGATTCAAAATCAGATGCTGCACTATGGATTTAACTTGAAGGAGACTCCTATTCACATAGACAACAATAGTGCTATCTCTATCACTGAGAACCTTGTGCAGCACTCAAGGACCAAACACATCAATATCAGGTATCATTTAATAAGAGATAACTATGAAAGGGATAATTAAACTAGTCAAAGTTCATACAGATGAACAATATGCTGATCTGTTTACAAAAGCTTTTGATGAACAGAGATTAAAATATCTAATATCAGCTATTGGGATGATTAACTTTGAGTAAATCTTTTCTTAAAACTAATTCTAATTTTTCATAAAATATGTGTGTCCTAAGTTGTCTAGTTCATCACTTTCATAAGCTCATGTTTTCTTTGGATATAAAATCCTTTTTGAAGACTTTCCTTAGATTCTTGAAAATTTTCTGATCCTTCGGAAGATATATTTTTACCTTCGGAAGCAAATCATGTCTTCAAAATAAAAAACTGTCTAAGAAATTTTACCTTCGGAAGAGGTTTCAATCTATCTTCTGAAGCTTAAATACTTGTCTCAGACACTTATTTGTTTTTAAGGACTTTTTCCTTCCGAAGCAAATTAACTCTCGGAAGCTTTTATGTTTATATACAAAGCATTCAAGTTTTATTTCTCTTCCGAAGCAAATCTTCAAATTCTCAGGAAATCTTCCGAAGTCATTTTAGCTTCGGAAGCTTTTTCATTAAAACTTCCGAAGATAATTTACCTTCGGAAGCTTTTCGAATTCCAAGAAAACTACTTTTTGAGCAAAAGTAAACTACTTTTTCAGAGGTGGGACCGACATTTGGATTTCAAAGTTTATCCTCTTTCATTAACTTTGGTTCAAATCCTTTTCACATAATACCCAACGGTTCCCCCTCTCCCTCACTATCTTCTTCAATTCTACTATTCCTCAAACCTAATTCCAAACCGCCTTTGCTTTTCACCTTTCTTCATCCTTAAGCTCTCAATTGCCAACCTTAACCGCAGAAACAACCCAGATTTCTCCATGCAACTTCACAGGCAACACACAAGGTTTCTCTGTTAAGCTCTGAGAAAGATGATAGTTTCTCTCAGATTTGCCGTTCCTAGCTCTATCTAATTACTTCACCTCCCTAACCATTGATCCTACTCTCTATGAGGATCAATGCTTGAATTTGGAAGACCTGCCAAGAGGTCATCATGGATGGGGAGAGGCACTGTCTGCCACAGTGCAGGGAGGACAATCTTCATCACTCCGGCCATCATCAACACTCATTTGCAGCTGGATGATGAAGAATATGAGTTGTCCTTCCAAAGGAAGCTGTCAATCATTCCTTTGAGCAGATGGGCTATGAGGGAGATTTCTCTGTAAAGACCTTCAGGAAAGGGAAGGTCTCATCCCAGTGGAAATACCTACTCCATGTGGTTATCCACAGCTTGTCAAACAAGCATGGAGGGTGGGACCAGATTCCTGAGGATCTCTCCTTCATAGTGCATGGAATGGTTCAAGGGGTCAAGTTCAGGTACTCTCAATTTGTCTATACAAACTTTGCTTGCTAACTTGGACTCCTTAGAGTATTATATGTTTCCTAGATATGTTCAACACATTCTCAACTGTGAACTGGGCTCACAGTTGAGGGAAACAGATAATATTCTTAAATTGGGACGATGAAGCCCGACATCTTTAAAATCATGAAGAAGCCAACTGTAGGCTTCTCAGGGGTAGAAACAGCCCTTGTCCCCAAAATGTTAGAGCTCATTGCTCAAGGTGACAACCTAGCAACACAAGCTAGTGTTGAACCCACACCTTCTACTTCTCTACCACTAAAAAGACCTCAAGTAACCCTCACCTACCAAAGAAAATCCAAACGAACCCCTGCTCAAGCTATTGAGTCTGTGCAGGTCCCCATATACTCACCTTTACAGGAGGAAGTGGACACTAGAGCTCCCACTTCCCCTGAGGAGCAAACCACTCCCATCTCTTCAACAATCAGGGCTGAGGTTCCTCATGCTCACCCTGATGAGCTCACAAGCCTAATTGCCTTAAGCCTTCACTCTGAATCTCAACACTCAAGTGAACAACCTTCAGGGACAGTTACCATCCCCAGCCTTTAGATCTAAATCAACCCATTCCCAACCTTTCATTCTACAATGATGAAGACTTAGGTTTCAGTGAGTATCATGAGTCTCTCTTCTCTTCCCCTACTCAAAGAGAGATGAGCACTCTTGAGTCTCCTCAGTCTATCCCACATCAGTCACCTATAACTGAGGTGGATACTTCTGAACTTGTTCAGGATATCCATATGGAAGAGGCTCTCACTTTTACAAGTGATTACATTATTAAGACCTCAACCATGGAAACTCAACCCATTGACATCTCAACTGAGAATGTCAATGAGCAGAGGAAATCCAGCAGCCAAGAACCTGAAGCTGGTGGTGAGAGAGAGGACTTTGGTCCAATAATCTCATCCCCCAATGATTCTTCTGATGAAGAAGAGGGGAATCTGAGACTAAAGGTGCAAAAACTGTCAAAAACATGCTCCTATTTAGTCTCTAAGGTTAGTCACCTTGAATCTCAGGTAACTACCCTTCACAACAGGGTCAATGATCAGCAACTTGAGATATCTTATCTCAGGGAAAAACTAGCTGGGAGACCTTTAAGAAGAGTTCAACCAGAACACAAGAACCTGTGAATGTGGTTGACCTAACCTCTAGCTCACCTATGAAAGAGGGTGATGCTACCAAAAAGGGGGAGAAAGTCATTACAGACACAGAACCTGGGAGCTCTTCAGAGAGTATGGACATTGAGGACTCACCATCCTCACTTGAAATTGTACATACTCAGCAACTTCCTCAAGTTCACATTAATATGGACTCTATAGACTCTATCATCAGGAGTCTCTTTGAGGAAGGTATACCAAGAGCCCTCATTCTTCATAGAGTTCAAGGGCAACAAGAAGTATTTATTTTCAAACCTTGAACTACTATGAAGGTCTTGATCTGGTCAACATGCCACTTGTCAATCCAAGCAAATATAACAAGCTGACAGGTTGGCACTCAGAATTCAAGACAGAATTACTGAAGAGTTCAGCCTAAGAAGGAGACAAAGGCAATCAGGTAATGTCATTGGTCAACTGGATGTTGAGACAGACCCTGAGATTAGCTTCAAAGGGAAAATCTTGGCTGAAGGCCCAGTGATAGAGCCTGAGAGCCCTGTCACACCCAACAACTGCTTAGAAATTAATTCCCTCCGTGAAACACCTGCTAGTGAAGGTGTCTCACAACCTCTCTCTGGCCAGAGCTTGGATGCTACACCAAGCAATGAAGGCCAAACCTCTATCCACCCTGAGTCACAAAGGTCTGTGGGTGACAAACGGAAAAGGATTTTGACTCCTGAGGAAATTGAGGAAGAGGAGAGAGAGAGGAAGAGGAAGCTAAGGATTTTACGGAAGAAGACTTGGCCCTATGTCCCTATCCACAATGGATGAGCATATCAGGGTAATCAAGCAGAAGATCAAGAGTGGAGAGCTGATTGACTTATACTCTCTTCCAAGTCAAATCCCACCTGAAGTGGAGGTTAAGGTTGAACAATCTAAGACAACACAACCCGGACCTTCTGCTGAGCCTCAGCAAGCTTCATTTTCTGATCCACAGCAGGGTCAAACTCCCTCTCCTTCTGAACCTGTGAGGGAGGAACACCCAACTGAGAAAGACAAGGATGATCAACAAGGTGCTGCAGACCAATCTTCTCAGTTAAAGTCATCTAAGAGGAAAAGAGGATGGCTTCTAAACCAAAGTCTAAAAAGAAGAAGCCTAAATCATCTACCTCTACACCTCAGGCTGAGTCAGATCAACCTTAGGAAGTGCATGAAGAGGCAGCCCAACCAACTCCAATTCAAGTGGCTCCTCTTGCAGCTGAGACACCCATCTTATCCTGGACCTTCTCTACTAATCCAGAAAGATGGCATGTGATCAGAGATCAAGGTGTTGAGAATGTCTATACATGGCAAGACATAATCAACTTACCTCTGCATGATCTCTTTGAGATGAGAAGATACTATGAAAGTCTGAATGATCCTGACCATCTAATGAAGAAGGGTATGGTCATCATTGTGCTGAAGACTACAAACATCAGAAGATCTTCTAAATGTTTTGGTAGCATCAGCCTAGGGGGAGTTTGTAAGGATTCCTATAAGTCTGATGCAGCCAAAACATCCAAAGTCTCTCTGCAAGCAATGCACTAAAGAACTGAAGTAGAATTGCCTCGGAAGTTTTACACCATGCACTAGAAATATTTAAGTGTAAAATCTTCCGAAGCCAAGACCAATATCTTCCGAAGCCAAAAGTGAAGCCTTCCGAAGCTTCAGAGACAAAGTCTTCCGAAGCCAAATAGTGAAGACAGATTTCTTCCGAAGACTTTTAGAGATATGCCTTTATCTGATGTACTTTACCATAAAGCTGGACCACCTTTCCGCTGCAACTCTGTAAAGTCACCAACTTACATGAGTTGGAGAAAGGTCCATGCTTTTGGTAACTGTACATTGAGGTCTTGAGTCCATGCTTTCTACTTTATGTACTTTTATCCTTTTTGTAATATATTAGGATGTGAGCTATTGCAATGTCATAGTCACAAGTCAAAAGGCAGATATGCCTTTTGACTCTACAATTGATTTTGTTTGTGTCTATTCAATTGTATCCAGCTGGCTTTCAAAGTATAGCCGGCTGTAGGTTGTAGTATAAGTATTCCATGTTCTAGTATCTTTCTTTATGCTTTGTAACACTTGTAATAGAACTTGAGAAAGCAATATACTGCATTCTTGAAACCCAATCTCTTGTGTTCTCTTCTTCTGTCTCTTAATCATTACTTGTGTTCTTAGTATCATACTTATGGTTAATCCAGTTTACTGTTTGATTAAAGTTTGGTTAATCTCCTCTTTGTGTTGTTGTGTTTTAAGTGACCACCCTTCAACGGTCCTGCATATACACATATATATATATATACATACATATATATATATATATATATATATATATATATATATATATATATATATATATATATTTATATATATATATATATAGATACATCTCTATATATATACTACATGTATATATCTATATATACATATGTGTATATATCTATCTATCATATGTATCTATATCTCCTCTGTCTCTCTCTCTCTCTCTCTATCTCTCTCTCTCTCTCTCTCTCTATCTCTGTCTCTAGATCTCTCTCTCTACCTCTCTCCATCTGTCTATCTCTCTCTCTCTATATCTCTCTCTCTATCTCTCTCTCTCTCTATATGTATATATATATATGCATATGTATATATATATATATATGTATATAAAGGTGGTTCTCATTTGAACCCTCCCCTATATATATATATATATATATATATATATATATATATATATATATATATATATATATATATATATATATATATATATATATATATATATTATATCATTATTACAAAATGTTAAGAATTTACAAGAGATAATTACAAGAGTTGAAAAACTACTAAACCTATACAATCAACTAGACCAACCATAGAGATGGCGGGAGATAGTGGTGGGTCTGATATATTAGATTGATCTTCGCATTCATCTGACTTGGACTACATAGTTTTTTCTTATAAACCTATGTGGGAAGGGCGAATTGATCGACCCGCCGAGTAGACGAATTGAGATCTATCTATGTGGCTTGGTGCCCAGATACAAAGCATGGTGACTGCTGCGAACCTCCCTACTATTCAGTAAGTTATCGGACTAGCTCACAAGCTCACTAATCAAGCTATGGAGCGAGGAAAGGTTACCCAAATGAGGTGTTGTGGCAAGCATGCCCAATTACAAACGCAAGTGGGATAACACTGACAGTAAGAGCTCGTCATCAAACAGCCAGCCCCAGCAACATGAGCCACAACAGCAGCAAAAAAGGTTTGACAATAATTGCAACTTTAATCAATCATCTTCATCATCCCAAGGACCGAGTGGATACGTGGGGAAAAACCCCAAGTGCAGCCGATGCAACTACCATCACACTTGCAAGTGTGACAATTTTCTATGCCAGCGTTGTAGGAAGGTTGTTACACGCGGCGAAGGATTGCCATGGGGAATTGATGAAGAAGCCCCATCAACCCCAAGAAACACCAAAAGGTTTCTTCGAGTGTAGAAAGGAAGGGCATTATAAAAGAAACTGCCCTGAAATAAAAGGAAATGGAAATGGCACCGGTAATTATAGAAATAACAACAATGGTGGCAACGGTGACAACAATGGTGGCAACAGGGGTGGAGCTAAAGGGAGAGCCTTTGTCATGGGTTCAGGTAAGGCTCTAAACGATCCTACTACTGTTACTGGTAAATTTCCTGTTAATGGTCGTTTTGCTTGTGTACTATTTGACACTGGTGTCGATAGGAGCGTTATCTCTATTAAGTTTTGTAGTCTTTTAAGCGATATGCCTTCTGCGATGGAATCTAAGTATACTGTAGAATTAGCTTAAGAAAATTTTTGTTATGCACATTCTTAAGGGTTGCAAGATAGAACTTGTTGGTCATACCTTCGGTATCGATCTTACGCCTGTTACACTTGGAAGTTTTGATGTGGTCATGGGCATGGATTGGCTATCTGAGAAGCAGGCAGAGGTAATTTGTCATGAGAAGGTCATTCGCATTCCTCTTATGGATGGGGAAATTCTCTCGGTTAAGGATGATAAGAGTGGTGTTGTGATAGGCATCATATTATTTATGAAGGCGCATAAGTGGCTACGCAAGGGTCACTTAGCCATATTAACCTTTGTCACTGATAAGCAACAAGAGAAAAAGAAGATAGAGGATAGTCCAGTGGTTTGTGACTTTCCAGAGGACCTGCTTGGACTACCGCCTTATCGTCAAGTTGAGTTTCAGATCGATTTGACTCCTGGAGCAACTCCAATTGCGACAACCCCTTACAGGTTAGCACAAAACAAATTGAATGAATTATCTGCACAACTTCAAGAGTTTTGGATAAAGGGTTTATTCGACCGAGCTCATCACCATGGGGAGCACCTGTTCTTTTTGTTAAAAATAAGGACGGCACATTCCGAATGTGTATCAACTATAGAGAGTTGAACAAAGGCACAGTCAAGAACCGATACCCTTGGCCTCGTATCGATGACTTGTTTGATCAACTTCAAGGATCAAGCTGTTATTCGAAGATTGATCTGAGGTCTGGTTATCATCAGTTGAGAGTTCGAGAGGAAGACATCTCAAAGACCACATTTCGTACTCGTTATGGTCATTATGAATTCTTGGTCATGTCATTTGGGGTGACTAATGCACCAGCAGTATTCATGGATCTCATGAATCGTGTGTGCAAATCCTACCTCGATCAGTTTGTTATCGTGTTTATCGATGAAATCTTGATCTATTCTAAGACCTAGGAGGAACACGAGGAGCACTTACGTTTAATATTGGAATTAGTTAGAAAGGAATAGTTGTACGCTAAGTTCTCTAAGTGTGATTTCTAGATTCGTGAAGTGCAATTATTGGGTCACATTGTTAACGAGAAGAGAATACATGTGGATTTCACGAAGATTGAGGTTATAAAGAATTGGTCAGTTCCCAAGACGATAGTGAGATAAAGCAATTTCTTGGCCTGGCAGGATACTACCAACATTTCATTGAGGGATTTTCTACTATTGGGTTGACACCCCACCCTTGTTTGTTAGTATACTAGTTGGGACTGACAGTGGCCACAAACGGGCCCTAGGGTGAATATGTTCTTACAAGATCTGTGTGTACGTTATAGGTTTAGTTGTGAGGCTCATGTTTACATGTGATATTGCTTGCTTATAACTGTATGCACTTATGTCCTACCAAACTATTACACAGCATCAACTTTTGTTTACTATTTAAACCTGCGAACTCACCAACAATATGTTGACCTTTTTGAGCATATCTTTTCAGGTAACAACCATTGAGGATAACTAGGAATGCTTCCTTATTGATGACCTTATGAAATGCATTTAGAGACTTGCCTTGGTGTTATTGACATTATATTCCATTTGAGGTTATCTTGGTTGATTGTGTTTCGATTACTTGTTCTCGGGTTGTGGGAACATCCGGTAATTTTCCGTTACCAAACTCCGTTATTTCCATTAGGTCTTGCATACACGTGTCATGAGCACACACTACTTATCGTTGAACGTTGGTGACTTAATATCAATCATCTATGATAACCAGATAATAATTTAAGTAATAATGTTGATTATTAGTTTGTGGTTATGTGATTCATGAATTTATGAATTTTAAATATTATTTGTGAATTTTACTTGGTAACGTGACAATATGTAATATTTATTTCATGTGTTTTGTAGTTAGTTGAAAATACATACATGATTATTGTTGTTGATTAATAATGCTTGTATTTTGTAGTTATAACTATTTCAAAAAGTGTTAAAAGATTAACTTTTATAAAATTTAAACAAGAGGTGTTTATTTTGTAATTACCATTTAACTTAATATTACCTAAATTAAGCAAACCCTAGCCCCCATAACTCCCAAAATTCAGCCAAAGCCTTCCCTCCCCTCATCCTCATGATTGTTTTTTATCAAAAACCCTCAATCCATTCTATTTTGGCTTGGTTTCAAGTATTCCAACGTTTTAGCAAGTGGCATTCTTGATTTCTATGCGATTAAAGGTTAGTCAATGATTGTTTTTCATGATTTTTGATTCTTGATGAACCCTAATTTGAAATTGATGATTGTTTGATGATGATATGTTGTTAATTATGTTGTATGAATGTTGGGTTATGATGATTATGCAAGAAATTCATGGATTTGATGTGTTGTTCATACCTTGCTATAAGTAGAAACTTTTGGATATGAGATGTGAGAACTATGATGAGTTGATGATGTTGGTCATGTCCACATGATTGTTATGGACTTGATAATGTATGATGTTGGTGAATTCATAAATGAATTGGGTGTTAGATGGATTTTCGTTACTACTTTCCCGAAAGGGAAACTTTATTTATGGAGATCTTTTGGTATGGTGAATTGGGCATGTACATGATCTTAGGATCATGTTAGAATGCTTAGAACTAGGAACTATATGGTTTGATACTTAGAACACAAAAAATATGAGACAGAACAAGAACAAACAACACAAGGATATTGGTTTTGCAAGAATGTTGTATATTGCTCTCAAGTTCTTTACAAGTGTTACAAAGACCTGAGATACTTTATACTACATCCTAGAGCCGCCTATGCTTAGAAAGCCAACTGGAAACATTTGATCTAGACTACAACAAAATCAAATATAGAGTCAAAAGGCAGATTGCCTTTTGACTAGTGACTATGACATGCCATAGCTCACATCCTAATATTACAAAAAGGATAAAAGTTGTAGATACATGTGTTCCTAGTTTATGTGCTTAAATGTAAAAGTCTTTCATGTCTTACATATGTGTAATTTGATGAAGTAATGAAATATGAAATATGATTTGATGTTAATTTATCTTTGATTCATATGTATGAACTTCTTATATAGGTTTGAGGTTGTTGTACACAATTCTAAGTCAATAATGATTGAGTATTATGTTCAACCTAGTCGGGTGATTATTCATGCTAATGGACCATACTTATGGACCATACGCATGAATACATCATGCTTATGGACCAGTCGCACGACTGAACTAGGAGACTGGATCAGTCGTATGATTTAGACATAAGATTGACTCAGTCGCATTACTGAACCTTCAGTCGTGCGTATGACTCAATCGCATGATTCAGTCGCATGACTGAACCATGCTAATGGTTCACTCGTACGAATGAAAACCACTTACCTATAAATACCACCTAATTCGTGGAAAAACGACCAGTTTGAGAGATATTTCGTATACACATAAACCCTAGCCGTCCAGAGCATCCCAAACAGCTTGTCCAAGTTCATAGTTCGTTCCTGATCGATTCCTACTCGTTCTTAATGTTTAGTTCAATCTTATATAGATCGGGTTATCGTTCTCACTAATTGGATCGCCAATCAAATAGGATTCCGCACTATTTGATCCGGTATAAACGTATAATCTGTTAGTACTCCGTACGTACACGGTCCCTAACAAGTGGTATCAGAGCCTTGGCTCTTGATTTTGCGTTTGATTCAATTAGGTTTGGTGTCAAAAACCTACGTTTTAATCAAAAGAGTCACCACTTTACTTCTAAAGGTGTTTTTGACGTTTTCTGGCATTAAAGTTTTGATTTTTCACTATACGGTAGATTAGGGTTCCTAGAGAAAGCGTATTTTGTGTCAAAGTGTCAAAATCTTCGATTTTGCAAAAACAGCAGCCTTCAGTTGCACGATTAGCTCATTCGTACGATTGAATTCATTCGTATACTCCGTTCGCACGACTGAACTCAGTCGCATTCCTCATTCGCACGACTGAACAACTCTAGTCGTTTGATTCCAATTGTCCTGTTCATACGCATGACTGAATCCAATCACACGATTGAATTCATTCGCACCCTTCATTCGCACGAGTGATCCATACTCATTGTCCATTCGCACGATTGAAACTGTCTTGTTCTCCAAGTACCAAGTTTATAGAAACAGAAGATCAGTTTGTTGCGTTTACTGCCAGAAAGGACTCACGCTTCCAGAACCTACTACTTCTGGAGAATGAGATTAGTAATCATAATAAACCGCCAAAGTTGTTAACATTAGATGAATATCCTCAGTGGAAACAGCGGTTTGAGATTTACTTAAATGGAGTTTGCAGGACCGGTGAAGGGCTGTCAATTACAACACAACAACACAAAGAGGAGATTAACCTAAACTTAATCAAACAGTAAACTGGATTAACCACAATAATGATACTAAGAACACAAGTAACAAGAAAGAGACAGAACAAGAGATTTGGGTTTCAAGGATGCAGTATATTGCTTTCTCAAGTTCTATTACAAGTGTTACAAAGCTTAAAGAAAGATACTAGAACATGGAATACTTATACTACAACCTACAGCCGGCTATACTTTGAAAGCCAGCTGGATACAATTGACTAGACACAAACAAAATCAATTGTAGAATCAAAAGGCATATATGCCTTTTGACCTTGTGACTATGACATGCCATAGCTCACATCCTTATCTATTACAAAAAGGATAAAGTACATAAAGTAGAAGGTTACAAACTCAAGACCTCAATGTACAGTTACCAAAAGCAAGGACCTTTTCACCAACTCATGTAAGTTGGTGACTTTACAGAGATGCAGCGGAAAGCTGTCCAGCTTTATGGAATAGTACATCAGATAAAGCATGTTACTAAAAGTCTTCGGAAGAAATCTGTCTTCATAAGATGAAGCTTCGGAAGACTTTGTCTCTGAGGCTTCGGAAGACTTCATATTTGGCTTCGGAAGATATTGGTCTTGGCTTCGGAAGATTTTACACTTAGAATATTTCTAATGCATGGTGTAAAACTTCCGAAGCAATTCTACTTCAGTTCTTTAGTGCATTGCTTGCAGAGAGACTTTGGATGTTTTGGTTTGTATCAGACTTAAAGGAATCCTTACAAACTCCCCCTAGGCTGATGCTACCAAAACATTTAGAAGATCTTCATATGTTAGTAGTCTTCAGCACAATCATGACCATACCCTTCTTCATTAGATGGTCAGGATCATTCAGACTTTCATAGTATCTTCTCATCTCAAAAAGATCATGCAGAGGTAAGTTGATTATGTCTTGCCATGTATAGACTTTCTCAACACCTTGATCTCTGATTACATGCCATCTTTCTGGATTGGTAGAGAAGGTCCAGGATAAGATGGGTGTCTCAGCTGCAAGAGGAGCCACTTGTATTGGAGTTGATTGTGCTGCCTCTTCATGCACTTCCTCAGGTTGATCTGACTCAGCCTGAGGTGTAGAGGTAGATGATTTAGGCTTCTTCTTCTTAGACTTTGGTTTAGAAGCCATCCTCTTCTTCCTCTTAGATGACTTTAACTGAGAAGACTGGTCTGCAGCACCTTGTTGATCATCCTTGTCTTTCTCAGTTGGGTGTTCCTCCCTCACAAGTTCAGAAGGTGAGGGAGTTTGACCCTGCTGTGGATCAGAAGATGAAGCTTGCTGAGGCTCAGCAGGAAGTCTAGGTTGTGTTGTCTCAGGTTGTTCAACCTTAACCTCCACTTCAGGTGGGACTTGACTTGGAAGAGAGTGTAAGTCAATCAGTTATCCACTCTTGATCTTCTGCTTGATTACCCTTATATGCTCATCCATTATGGATAGAGACATAGGGCCAAGTCTCCTTCCGGAGAATCCATACAGCTTTAAGAAGCTCATCATCCTTTGTCTGTCAGCAGACTTCTTCATACTCTTTTGGATGATGGCTCTTGACTTTGCAGCTTCTTCCCTTAGCTTCTTCTAAGTTTTCTTTCTCTCCTTGACTAACTCAAGCTCAAGTTGTTATAAGTACTCAAACTCAACAAAGTCATAGGACAAGGGAAGAAGTGCATCTGCCTGATAGAAGCCTATGGCACTCAAGTAGTTGATCATTTTGATCCTATCTTCTTCTTTGTCTACCTGAGGTTCTTGTTGAACCACATCTTCTTGTTCATGGCTTTCTTGAACTGGGGAGAGAGTAGGAGCATGCTTGTAGAGTCTTTTTTGTCTCTTCTCCTCTTTGAATTTTAGAAGTAACCTTGCATCCTCTTTTTCTTTCATCTCTCTTGACACTTCCATGTCAGCCAGTTCATTTAGTTGTTCTAAGGGGAGAGAAATGATTTCATCAATGTCATAGTTCCTGGTCTGCAGGTAAGTAATCCTGACTGCCCTCAACTCATCATCTTGAGTATTTGGTCTGGGGGCAGCCCTGATTGCAGCTTGCATAAACCTGAAGAACCAGAGGAACTTTCTCCCCTTAGCTTCCTCTTCCTCTCTCTCTCTTCCTCCTCAATTTCCTCAGGAGTCAAAATCCTTTTCTCTTTGTCACCCACAGACCTTTGTGACTCAGGGTGGATAGAGGTTTGGCCTTCATTGCTTGGTGTAGCATCCATGCTCTTGCCAGAGAGAGGCTGAGAAACACCTTCACCAGCAGGTGTCTCAGAGGGAATGTGGATCTCTGCAGCAGTTGATGATGATGAGACAGGGGTCTCAAGTTCTGCCACTGGGCTTTCAGTCAAGGTTTCCCCTATGAAACTAATCTTAGGGTCCACCTCAACATCCAGTTGACCGATGGCATTACCTGATTGCCTAAGTCTCCTTCTTAAGCTAAACTCTGTAGTGATCCTGTCTTGGATTCTTTGAGCCAATCTGTCAGCTTGTCTTGAGTTGCTTGGGTTGACAAGTGGCATATTGACTAGATCCAGACCTTCATAGAAGTTCAAATTTTGAAAGTCAAATACTTCTTGTTGCCCTTGAACTCTGTGAAGAATAAGGGCTCTTCTATCAGCATCATACCTCCATCTTATGATGTAGTTTCGAGTTCCTTGAGGTGGGGATGACACAGCCCTTGGTATACCTTCCTCAAAGAGACTCCTGATGATAGATTCTATAGAGTCCACATTAATGTGAACTTGAGGAAGTTGCTGAGAATGCACAACTGAAAGTGAGGATGGTGAGTCCTCAATGTCTATTCTTTGTGAAGAACTCCCAGGTTCTGTGGCTGCAATGACTTTCTCCCCCTTTTTGGTAGCATCACCCACTTGCGTAGGTGAGCTGGAGGATAGATCAATCACATCCACAGGTTCTTGTGTTCCTGGTTGAGCTCTTCTTAAAGGTCTCCCAGCTACTTTTTCCTTAAGATATGAAATCTCAAGTTGCTGATCATTGACCCTGTTGTGTAAGGTAGTCACCTGAGATTCAAGGTGACTAACCTTAGAGACTAAATAGGAGCATGTTTTTGACAGTTTTTGCACCTTTAGTCTCAGATTCCCCTCTTCTTCATGAAAAGAATCATTGGGGGATGAGATGATTGGACCAAAGTCCTCTCTCTCACCACCAGCTAGAGGTTCTTGGCTGCTGGTTTTCCTCTGCTCACTGGCAATCTCAGTTGAGATGTCAGTGGGCTGAGTTGTCGTGGTTGAGGTCTTAATGATGTAATCACTTGCAGAAGTGAAAGCCTCTTCCATATGGACATCCTGAACAGGTTCAGAAGTGTCCACCTCAGTTATAGGTGAATGATGTGGGCTAGACTGAGGAGACTCAGGAGTACTCATCTCTCTTTGAGTAGGGGAAGAGAAGAGAGACTCATGGTACTCACTGAATCCTAAGTCTTCATCAGTATAGAAGGATAGGTTGGGAATGGGTTGATTTAGATCTAAAGGCTGGGTATGGTAACTGTCCCCTGAAGGTTGTTCACTTGAGTGTTGAGACTCAGATTGAAGGCTTAAGGCTGTTGGGCTTGTGAGCTCATCAGGGTGAGCATGAGGAACCTCAGCCCTGATAGTTGAAGAGATGGGAGTGGTTTGCTCCTCAGGGGAAGTGGGAGCTCTAGTGTCCACTTCCTTCTGTAAAGGTGAGTATATGGGGACCTGCACAGACTCAATAGCTTGAGCAGGGGTTTGTTTGGATTTTCTTTGTAGGTGAGGGTTACTTGAGGCATTTTTAGTGGTAGAGAGATAGAAGGTCTGGGTTCAACACTAGCTTGTGTTGCTAGGTTGTCACCTTGAGCAATGAGCTCTAACATTTTGGGGACAAGGGCTGTTTCTACCCCTGAGAAGCCTATAGTGGCTTTTTTATGATTTTAAAGATGTCGGGCTTCATCTGTCCCAATTTAAGAATATTATCTGTTTCCCTCAATTGTGAGCCCAGTTCACAGTTGAGAATGTGTTGAACATATCTAGGAAACATATAATACTCTAAGGAGTCCAAGTTAGCAAGTAAATTGGTATAGACAAATTGAGAGTACCTGAACTTGACCCCTTGAACCATTCCATGCACTATGAAAGAGAGATCCTCAGGAATCTGGTCCCACCCTCCATGCTTGTTTGACAATATGTGGATAACCACATGGAGTAGGTATTTCCACTGGGATGAGACCTTCCCTTTCCTGAAGGTCTTTACAGAGAAATCTCCCTCACAGCCCATCTGCTCAAAGGAATGATTGACAGCTTCTTTTGGGAAGGACAACTCACCTTCTTCATCATCCAGCTGCAAATGAGTGTTGATGATGGCCGGAGTGATGAAGATTGTCCTCCCTTGCACTGTGGCAGACAGTGCCTTCTCCCCATCCATGATGACCTCTTGGCAGGTCTTCTAAAATTCAAGCAGATGATCAATGGTTAGGGAGGTGAAGTAATTTGATAGAGTTAAGAATTAGCAAATCTCTGAGAAACTTTCATCTTTCTCAGAGCTTAACAGAGCAACCTGGTTGTGTTGTCTGTGAAGTTGCATGGAGAAATCTGGGTTGTTTCTGCGGTTAAGGTTGGCCATTTAAGAAGCTTAAGGTTGAAGAAAGGTAAAAAGCAAAGGCGGTTTTGGGAATTAGGTTTGAGGAAAAGTAGAATTGAAGAAGATAGTGAGGAAGAGGGGGAACCGTTGGGTATTTATGTGAAAAGAGATTTGAACCAAAGTTAATGAAAGGGGATAAACTTTGAAATCCGAAAGTCAGTCCCACCTCTGAAAAAGTAGTTTACTTTTGCTCAAAAAGTAGTTTTCTTGGAATTCGAAAAGCTTCCGAAGGTAAATTATCTTTGGAAGTTTTAATGAAAAAGCTTCCGAAGCTAAAATGACTTCGAAAGATTCTCCTGAGAGTCTTGAAAATTTTGCTTCGGAAGAGAAATAAACACTTGAATGCTTTGTATATAAAACAACAAAGCTTCCGAGAGTTAATTTTGCTTCGGAAGGAAAAGTCCTTAAAAACAAATAAGTGTCTGAGACATGTATTTAAGCTTCGGAAGATAGATTTAGACTTCTTCCGAAGGTAAAATTTCTTAGACAGTTATTTATTTTGAAGACATGATTTTCTTCCGAAGGTAAAAATATATCTTTCGAAGGATCAGAAAATTTTCAAGAATATAAGGAAAGTCTTCAAAAAGGGTTTGATATCCAAAGAAAACATGAGCTTATGAAAGTGATGAACTAGACAACTTAGGACACACATATTTTAAGAAATAATTAGAATTAGTTTTAAGAAAAGATCTACTCAAAGTTAATCATCCCAATAGCTGATATTAGATATTTAAATCTCTGTTCATCAAAAGCTTTTGTAAACAGATCAGCATATTGTTCATCTGTATGAACTTTGACTAGTTTAATTAATCCTTTTTCATAGTTATCTCTTATTAAATGATACCTGATATTGATGTGTTTGGTCCTTGAGTGCTGCACAGGGTTCTCAGTGATAGAGATAGCACTATTGTTGTCTATGTGGATAGGAGTCTCCTTGAAGTTAAATCCATAGTCTAGCATCTGATTTTGAATCCAAAGCACTTGAGCACAGCAACTTGCAGCAGCAATGTATTCAGCCTCAGCAGTTGATGCAGACACACAGGATTGTTTCTTGCATTGCCATGAGACAACCCTTCCACCAAGGAATTGACATCCCCCAGATGTAGACTTTGCAGTCATGTTGCAACCACCATAATCACTATCTGTATAAGCATACAGATTGAATTCAGGATTCTTTGGATACCATAAACCAAGTGTTGAAGCACCTTTGAGGTATCTTAAAATCGTTTTGACGGTGATGAGGTGAGACATCTTAGGGTTGGCTTGATATCTTGCACAAATACAAGTAGCAAACATGATATCAGTCCTGCTAGATGTAAGATACATAAGAGACCCAATCATAGCCCTGTATAAATGTTCATCTACACACTCCCCCTCAAGATCAGGTCCAAGGGAGTGGTTTCTGGCTATGGGTGTCTTAGCAATCTTACAATCAGTCATGTTGAACCTCTTGAGTATGTCCTGAACATACTTTGACCGACTTATGAAAATGCCATCTTCAACTTGCTTCACTTGAATTCCCAGAAAGAAATTAAGTTCTCCCATTGCACTCATTTTAAATCTGTCTTTCATCAGCTTCTCAAAGTCTTTGCAGAGCTTTGGATTAGTTGAACCAAAGATGATGTCATCTAAATACACTTGAACTAGCAATAAGTCATTTCCCTTTCCTTTGATGAAGAGAGTTCCATCTATAGTACCTCTCCTGTATCCATGTTTACAAAGATACTCAGACAATGTCTCATACCACTTCCTGGGTGCCTGATGCAGCCCATAAAGAGCTTTATCAAGCTTGCAGACATAATTAGGATGATCAAGGCCTACAAAACCAGGTGGTTGTTTGACATACACCTCTTCATCAATCACTCCATACAGAAAAGCACACTTTACATCAAGTTGAAAGACCTTGAACTTCTTGGATGCAGCAAATGCTAGGAATATCCTAACAGCTTCTAATCTTGCTACAGGAGCAAAGACATCAGTGTAGTCAATCCCTTCTTCTTGTGTGTATCCTTGAACAACTAGTCTTGCCTTGTTCTTGATGTTAATGCCTCTATCATCCTTCTTATTCCTGAACACCCATTTGGTTCCAATGGTAGTCTTCCCATGAGGAAGAGGACAAAGGTTCCAAACTTTTTGCCTTTTGAATTGAAGCAACTCTTGTTGCATAGATTCAACCCAACTTCCATCCTTTAGAGCCTCATCAACTTTCTTTGGCTATATCTGAGATAAAAAACAAGAGTGAAGACAAACATTTGCTTCATGGGTTTGTCCTCTTGTTCTTACCCCTGTGACAACATCTCCAATGATGTTTGTGGTGGGGTGAGACTTGGGGATCCTAAGCTGAGGGATCACAGCAAGTTGCTTAGAAAGATTCAAATTTGAGAAATTTAGATCTGCCATAGATGATTCACCCTCCACATCACCACACTTATCAAGATTTACTTGGTTCAATGAGTGTGTGACATCATTGATGTTGTCATCTATGGTGTGGTTATTAGCATCAAGGAATTCCTGATCACTTTCACCATCATCATTGTTGTCTTCCACAATTGAGGTATCTTTATCTGGTTGTGGAGCCTCTGAGCTGGAATTTGAAGGCACCCCAGATGTATCAGCTGAATTTGTCATTGTAGTGTTGATAGAAACCTCATTTGCTGAAGTAGTTCCAACTGGAGCTGAAGATGTATGTGTTGAAGGTCTTCCTAGCTCAAATCTTGGATCAGGATCACATGTATTTAAATTTTCTGCAGATCCTGAAACATTCTCACAAGATTTGTTAAAACAGTTGGTAACTAAATCAAGATCAAATAGCCAATCAGGACCAGAACCAGCCACACAGGGTGTGTGTTCATTGAAAGTCACATTGGCTGACTCCTCAACAATTCTAGTTTTGAGATTGTATACTCTATAAGCCTTAGCTTGGGAAGAGTATCCAATGAAGTGTCCATCATCTGATTTCTTAGCAAATTTGGCAATTTGATCTTTGGTATTCAAGATGGTGCAAGGACATCCAAATGATCAGAGAAAACCAATAAAAGGTTTTCTCTTGTGCCAAAGTTCATAAGGAGTCTTACCATGTTTCTTAACTACTAAAACTCTATTTTGCACATAGCAGGCAGTGTTTACTGCCTCTGCCCAGAAGGTGATGGGCAGTTTAGAGTCAGACAACATAGTTCTTGCAGCTTCAATTAGTGTCCTGTTTCTCCTCTCAGCAACACTATTTTGCTGAGGAGTCCTGGAAGCACTATATTGTCTTGTAATACCTTTTTCATCACAAACTGTATCAAGGATTTGATTCTTGAATTCAGTCCCTTGATCACATCTTATAGTTTTGACCTTGTGATCACTTTGATTCTCAATTTTTAAGATGAAATTCTTCAAAATCTCATGGGGTTTCATCCTCAGTTCTAAGAAAGAAAACCCAAGTGAATCTTGTAAAATCATCTGTGATCACCAAACAATAAGAGGTCCTTCCTAGACTCATTACACTGGTGGGGCCAAAGAGATCCATATGTAATAAGTGTAGGGGAGTAGTGATGGAGTTCCTTTCCTTAGGCTTGTGAGATACCTTATGTTGCTTCCCTTTCAGGCATGCAACACAATGATCATCACTTGTAAACTCTTTCTTTGGCATTCCAGTAACCAAATCATGTTTAATTAGTTTATTCATGTTCTTAAAGTTTACATGGCACATTCTTTTATGCCATAGGAAAGACTCATCACTATTTGCTTTAGATAGAAAGCATGAAACTTCTCAAGAGGGAGATGTTTCTTGCAAATCCATCTTGTACATGTTCCCTTTCCTGGGGGCTCTAAGCAGGATGTGCTCATGAGGAATGACCACTCCAGGCTTGAGAACAATGCACTCATGCTCAGTAACGAGCATGTTATGACTCTGATCACAAAATTGGGATACACTCAGAAGATTGTACCCAAGCTCCTTGACAAAGTTTACCTTTTCAATGCTGAGCTTACCATTTGTGACCTTGCCCCTTCCAGAAATGTAACCACCTTCATCTCCTCTAAAAGCAACTGGTCCTCTATCAATCCTCTCAAAGTTATGGAGTAGTGACCTATTGCCTATCATGTGCCTGGAACAGCCACTATCGACATTCTTGTTTGTCTTGAGCTGTTCCTGCACAAAGAGAATGATTAGTTTCATTTGGAAACCCAAGCCTTACTTGTCTTGGGCTCACTAATTATAATAGAAGGTAATGCAACAGTAATAGATCCTATGGTTGTGCTAGAAGGATCTTGAGCTATTGTTGATGGAGAAACTTCAGTCACTTGGTCTTTCTTAGACTTCCACACCACCTTTGGAGTGAGGACATGAACTTCCTCACAATGTCTCTGTTTTCAAGAGGAACTCCTCCATCCACAAGGGTATCCACTATCTCAACATACCTAAAGTATTGCTGAGTCATGGTTTCACCTGTTTTGAAGGTGAAGTTTTCAAACTGCTGCTTCAGGAGATCCTTCTTGTTCTCCTTGGCTTCAGAGGAGCCTTCATACATCAGTTTTAGTGCATCCCACAACTGTTTAGCTGTTTTGCACTTCTTGAAACCTCTGTACACAGAGTTTGGAAGGGCAGTTTGAAGAGCAGTCATGGCTTTTCTATCAATCTTTACTCTCTTCCTATCTTCATCAGAGTAGTTAGCCACATCTTTGGGGATCATACCAGCACCAGTAGCAGAAGGGGTGCTGGGTATGAAAGGTCCATTTTTAACAGACTCCCACATTCTTGAGTCTAGAGACCTGATGAAACCTTCCATTCTCATACACCAGGTATCAAAGTCATCAAGAGTGATCAGTAGGGACTTGTTCATGGTTCCAGTTTCCATATCAGTCTTTGAAATGGATGCCATTTGAAAGTTTAGTATTTGTGTGTGTGAGGGATCTTAAGATGGTGAGATCTTATATCAAGAGCCTGAAATGCTCTGATACCAATTGCAGGACCAGTGAAGGGCTGTCAATTACAACACAACAACACAAAGAGGAGATTAACCTAAACTTAATCAAACAGTAAACTGGATTAACCACAATAATGATACTAAGAAAA
Organism: Flaveria ramosissima; assembly: GCA_025215565.1. NCBI lineage: Eukaryota > Viridiplantae > Streptophyta > Magnoliopsida > Asterales > Asteraceae > Flaveria > Flaveria ramosissima. The sequence goes on from CM046036.1 coordinate 29,190,262, forward strand.
CAAGTAACAAGAAAGAGACAGAACAAGAGATTTGGGTTTCAAGGATGCAGTATATTGCTTTCTCAAGTTCTATTACAAGTGTTACAAAGCATAAAGAAAGATACTAGAACATGGAATACTTATACTACAACCTACAGCCGGCTATACTTTGAAAGCCAGCTGGATACAATTGACTAGACACAAACAAAATCAATTGTAGAATCAAAAGGCATATCTGCCTTTTGACCTTGTGACTATGACATGCCATAGCTCACATCCTTATCTATTACAAAAAAGGATAAAGTACATAAAGTAGAAGGTTACAGACTCAAGGCCTTAATGTACAGTTACCAAAAGCATGGCCCTTTTCACCAACTCATGTAAGTTGGTGACTTTACAGAGATGCAACGGAAAGGTGTCACGCTTTATGGAACAGTACATCAGATAAAGCATGTTACTAAAAGTCTTCGGAAGAAATCTGTCTTCATAAGATGAAGCTTCGAAAGACTTTGTCTCTGAGGCTTCGAAAGACTTCATATTTGGCTTCGGAAGATATTGGTCTTGGCTTCGGAAGATTTTACACTTAGAATATTTCTAGTGCATGGTGTAAAACTTCCGAATCCGAAGCAATTCTACTTCAGTTCTTTAGTGCATTGCTTGCAGAGAGACTTTGGATGTTTTGGTTTGCATCAGACTTAAAAGAATCCATACAGAGTTGATCCCAATCTTTGGACATCCATTGAGATTGGTTACACAATACTAGTCAGTGCTAATGGAGTCAAGTTAACCTTGGAGGAATAAGTGAAGCTCAGAAGATTCTCTTCAATGCTGAGAAGAAAGTTTATGCATTGTTGACTCAGTCGATATCGAAGGACATTTTTCATTAGTTCTCTAAGAACAAGCAGGCTAAAAAGCTATGGGATGCATTAGAGAAGAGATATGATGGAAATGCATCTTTAAAGGCACTGAAGGCTAAAGCTCTCAACAAAGAGTTTGATGATTTCTCTTCGATAGGGAATGAGAGCTTAGATGATATTATTGACAGATTCTATCATCTAATGAGTGAGCTGCACACTCATGGCGTAACCACATCAATAGAAGATAAAGTTTCAAGCTTTGCTGATGGTTTGCCTGAGAAATGGGATTCATTTGTGTCTAATCTGAGACAGAACGACATTCTTGCGACATTAGACATAAATGACTTCATCTTGAAGTTAAGAGAGGAAGAACTGAGAATGAAATACAAGTCGAAGAAAGGATCCTATGTTTAGAATCCTTCACTTTACAACTCAGTTCCGACTCCAGTTGTTTCAGGAGCACCGTTACAAACAGCATTCGTGTCTAGTTCTTCTGCTCCTTCCCAAACCACTACATCAGGAACCGAAATGTCAGGGTCATCTTGTACCCAATACACAGTTCCTGAGGCCAATACTACAAAGTTGAAGACCGAGAATCTCGGTAATATCATAGTGGAAGTGGCTAAGGAGCATATGGATCTTCTAGCAGCAGTGGCACAATCTTATGATGGTCTAGTTGTCGGTAAGATTGGAAATTGTCATCTTGCTGATGAGGATTACGAGCAAGTTGATGAGAATGAGCTGGAAAGAATGGACATCATGTGGGCACTTGCCAGTGCAGTAAGAAGAGGTAAGAAGTTTGTCAAGAAGACGGGACAAAATTTAATCGCCACTAAAGATACGACTTTTGGTTTTGACAAAACCAAAGTCACATGTTTTAACTATGGTGAAAAGGGGCATTTTAAATGTGAATGTGTAAAGCCCAAGAAAACTGGAAATGGTAACCCATTTCCTACTTTCAACCGTCAAGACAAAGACATGATTGGAACTGCTTCTTCAAGTAAAGAGACAAAGGCTCTGACTGGTCAAGGTGATGAAGGTCAAGATTGGTCCTTCCGATTCGTCTCTCCAGGGGAATCAAATATTGCCTTTGCCGAAGCATTGGATGATGGATCTGCTAGTGAAGGTGAGATTATAGCTGAGCAAGCGATGTCACATACCGAAGATGTTGTGAATGTGGTAAATCACCTGGTAGAAGAAGAACTTAGAGCCACGATTTCAGAATCTCCAGTCACCGAAGGGTCTGATTCTGTTTTGATGGCTGATTCAACTGATTCATCACAGGTAAGTTCTTTAGATCAATTATTTGCAAAACATGCTTGTTCTGAATGTGAAAAATTTAGGGAAAGGATTGATCTGAAATTTGCTAGGTTATTAGAACACAATGATAACTTAGTAAATGATTTACAACTCTGCACTGAAGCGAATCGTGTTTTAAAACAAAATGAGTGCACTTTCAAAGAAAAGATAGAACTTTTGGGGAAACAACTAAGGGAAACCGAGGTTGTTTCCTTAAATCAATCAAATGATATAAAGTTTTATTTAAATTCTTTGGAAGAAACCAAGAAGGAAAAAGCAGTTTTGGAAGTCGAGGTTAATTCCTTAAAACAAAAACTGCATAGTTGGGCTAGTTCTTCTCACATAGTTCAAAACTTAGTGAAAGAACGAAATATTGGGGAAGGTCTGGGTTACAAGGTTGTACCGCCACCACTTGAAATCCTTTTGAACACAAAATGTAGACCAATCAATAATAACCCAGTAAAGGATCATATGGTGTCCACTCCTCTGGTTAGTGATCCTGATTCCACGGGTAAACCGGTGAAATTTGGCACTAAACAGAAGGATTCTATTTTGAAATAAAAAGGAAAGATGCCTATTGAAATTTTGGATGATGAAGTTAAAAGGGTTAATTTAAGGTCAGGTTCACAAACATCGATTTCAGAACCCAAAATTACTAAACCAGTTAACCATAAACGTGTTACTCATCAAAGTCCAAGTAAACTAAAAGTGAAAGATGTTCAAAATGTCAAAACAAAAGGCATCTAAAAAAGAAGTGACAAAACCCAACCAGACACATCTCACACCTTTACCAAACTCAACACCACATAAAAGTTTTCTTCAATCTGTAGAAGTAAGATCTTGCTACAGTTGTGAAAAACGAGGACATATCTCTCCTAATTGTCCTTATTATCAGACGCCTAGAAAGAAAATTGAACTTTTTGATGAAAAACCAAGTTTTTCTAAAATGAGATCTAATACTCCACCTAAGAGTTTTTGTGAACCTAAAGTTCAAACCATAAGCCAGTCATCTGTTTACCACAAACAGGCCTTACATAAAACTGGTTTATGGAAAGAAAAATCAAGTAATGTGTCTGATAGTGAGGACAAGAAGAAAAAGATGTGCCCTCATCCTCTAAAGGACAGTGGGTTGAATTTATGATGTGTGATTCTTCTGGGTCACCCAAGCCAGTTAAGGCTTGGGTCCCAAATATGAACTAATAAGTTTCCTTGAACGTGCAGGGTGTCCGCTACAGCGCTATCACTAATACCTGGATTATTGATAGTGGGGCATCTAGGCACATGACAGGGAATTCGTCTCTCCTTTTCAACGTAACACAAATTAAAGGGGGACATGTTTCATTTGCTGGAAACAAAAGAGGTTACATCACCGCTCAAGGCGAAGTGGGAAACGAGAAAGTAAAGTTTGACAAGGTCAACTACGTTCAACAATTACAGAACAACTTACTTTCAGTTTCCCAGATTTGTGATAAAGGATTCAAAGTTGTATTTGACAACAAGAAGTGCTACATGTTGAAGAAGGATTATGTGATTGAGGAGGATAAGGTTCTTATGTCAGCTTCAAGATATAACGACTTGTATGTCTTGGATCTATCAAAAGCCTCCACAACTAATCACACGGTTCAATGTTTATTGTCAAAGGCAACTGAGAGGGATTTCAGTCTCATGGCATAGGAGAATGGGACACAGTAATCCAAGGAAGATGAATCATTTGGTTCAGAATGATTTAGTAAATGTAGTAACTGTCAAGAATTTCCAGCTTCCGGATTTCTATGTAGCATGTAATAAAGGGAAACAGACCAAGAAGTCTTACAAGGCAAAGAAAGTGAATTCTATTGATATTCCTCTTGAGCTTCTACACATGGATCTGTTTGGCCCTGTAAGCACAAAGAGCATTGCTGGAGATCTATACTGCTTTGTAGTAACGGATGATTACTCAAGAATCTCTTGGGTGATGTTTCTAAAAGCCAAATCAGAAACTTTTGAATCATTCAAACATCTAGTAACTACACTAGAATCACTCTACAAGCTAAAAGTAAGGCAGATTCGATCAGACAACGGCACAGAATTCAAGAATCAGTGGATGGAGGCATATTGTAGAGAGAAAGGAATTGTACATCAATTTACCTCTGCCTACACTTCACAGATGAATGGCGTTGCTGAAAGGAAAATTCGGAGCTTGATAGAGACTGCCAGGACAATGCTAGCCGACTCGAAACTGCCCATTCAATTCTGGAATGAGGTAGTGGCTAATGCGTGTTACACGCTCAATCGAGTCTTAGTGGTCAAACGACATGGGAAAACATGTTATGAGCTGCTCCAGCGACGTAAACCCAACTTGGAGTATCTAGAACCGTTTGGCGCACCGTGCATGTTGTTGAAGAAAACTCAGTCTAGGAAGTTTAGTGAGAATGCAGAAGAAGGTATCTTTCTCGGATACAGCATACCAGACAAGAGAGTTTATAATAACTCAATGGGTCAGGTAGAAGTGTGGTGCAATGTTGATGTTCAAAGATACACCACCCCCCTGCTGGAAAAGGACCCTCCTTCTTCTTTGACTATGATGGATTTTTTAAGTCCTTCAATCTACTGCCTTCTCATACTGATGATGAGCTTTCTTCTAGGATGATGTACGATGTTCTGAACACTCCACTACCAGACTCAACATCAACGGCTCCATTAGATGATACTTCTAGCCCTTTAGGGGGAGAGCTTGAAGTAAGTGATTCTTCCCCTAATGATAAAGCAGTTAAGACTGAAAATGTGGACCAGGAGGAACAGGTTCCCACCAATGAAAGTACACAGGCATCAAATCCTAATGCCTCTGACACTTCTGAACCTCAGACTCCAACAACTACAGATACTGAACCTGGGTTTCACAATCTGGATACTGAGGTAGTTGTTCCCACCACTCCCGGATCTCGGATTAATGTTTATCATCCTTTGGACAACATCATTGGAGATATTTGATCAGGAGTACAAACACGAAATCAGCTATACTTAGCTGATTATGCCTCAGTCATGGAAAAGGGATATCTTCACGATGGTGCATATCGATGTTTTGTGTCTCAATTTGAGCCAAAATATGTGAGTGAAGCCTTAAACGATGAGGCATGGGTTAGTGCAATGCAAGAAGAACTCCTTTAGTTCAAGAAGTTAGGAGTATGGACCCTTGTGGACAGACCAAAAGGTGCTACGGTGATAGGCACTAAATGGGTGCTGAAGTGCAAGAAAGATGACCAAGGGGTCATAATTAGGAATAAGGCTCGGCTTGTGGTTCAAGGATTTCGACAAGTCGAAGGCATAGATTACAATGAAGTGTTTGCACCAGTGGCAAGGATGGAAGCAATACGTATATTTCTAGCGTATGCATCCTACATGAAGATTAAAGTTTATCAACTAGATGTAAAAAGTGCATTCCTTCATGGCGAAATCCGTGAAACAGTCTATGTCAGTTAACCCGAAGGATATGAGGATCCGTATTATTGGGATAGAGTTTACAAACTGGACAAGGCTCTTTACGGACTCCATCAAGCCCCTAGAGCCTGGTATGAGAAACTCTCAACTCATCTTGTGAAACACGGTTTTCACATAGTAGTTATTGACTGTACATTATTCATCAAAGAAAAGGATGGTGATTTACTGCTGGTACAAATATATGTGGATGACATAATCTTCAGTTCCAAAAATAAAGAATTATGTAAAGAATTCGAATCTGTAATGAAAGCAGAGTTTGAGATGAGTACCATGGGGGAGATGAAGTTCTTTCTTGGCTTACAGGTGGATCAGACACCCAAAGGAGCATCAGACCAAATATGTAGGAGATATCCTCAGTCGATTCGACATGGAGAATGCTTCAGCAGCTGGAACTCCACTTGCCACGAACCATGACGTGGCACCTAATGTAAATGGTGATCTGGTTGATGCCACCATGTACAGAGGAATGATCGAATCTCTCATGTACCTCACAGCCTCGCGTCCTGATATTATGTACGCCACATGTCTATGTTCCAGATATCAGGCAAAACCAAAAGTAAATCATCTCATCGGAGTTAAAAGGATCTTTCGTTATCTGAAGGGTACTCCAACACTCGGGTTGTGGTATCCTCATGACGATGACTTTGAGCTTACAACGTATAGTGACTCGGACTATGGTGGTTGCAAAATGAATTACAAGTCAACATCAGCGGGATGTCAGTTCTTCGGTAGACGGTTAGTCACCTGGCACTGTAAGAAGCAGACATCAGTTGCTCTGCCAACATGTGAAGTTGAATACGTTGCTGCTGCAAGTTGCTGTTCATAAATCATTTGAATTCAACAGCAAATGCGCGACTATGGTTTGCAATTTTCTAACACCCCTATTTTTGTTGATAATTCTGCTGCAATTGTTGTAACCAAAAATCCGGTCCAACACCCTAAAACAAAACACATCGGTATTAAATATCACTTACTGATTTTCAACGCGCCGACCTCTACACAAAAGCATTTGACAAACCACGGTTTTTATATCTTTTAGAGGTTAATGGCGTGAAAAAGAAAAGTGATGTGATTCAAGAAGACGACAGTTCTAAGTCCGACAAGTAGGTTCTTAGTTTATTAGTTATTTCCTTTTATTTTATATTATTTTCCTGTCTTTAAAAATCCAAAAACACAAAAATATTTTCGGCTTTAGAATTTTAGGGGGAGAATAGTTTTACTTTAGTATTTCTTTACTTAAAAAAACGAGGGGGGAAGGCAGGTTAGCTGAAGGAAATGAAATCAAATCTGTGATTATGATTCACAGTTTGTGGAAAATGATAGTACACAGGGAACAAGTTGGTTGGGACTTCAAAACTGATTTGCTCAAAAATGCGAAATTCAAAGTATAAGTATGAGAAGTCTAAGCACAACTAAAGAAAAATGATAGTTAAACTAGTCTGCTACTGAGGTAACATAGAGAAAGTAGATCTAGAGGTTGCTAGTTCATTATATGATGCGTCAGTAGATTCAACACAATAGATGAGTAGACTTCATTGGTGAATTAAAATTCAAACAAATTTGTTCAACTTGCTGTGGGTTCTCATCTTATCCCTGGTTAACACAATCAACGCATTTCCAATAAGGGGTGACGAACAAAATAAACGCCACAAGTGTGTGCGGATGACCATAAAAAATGAGCAAAGCACATGAAAAAAATGTTAAGCGCAATCAAGCTAATGACTAATGTTGTTGGTGCGTTATGTGCAAAAAGAAAAAAAAAATGCTCTAATAAGAAGATAGGTTGTGTGACTCTCTGCTGTGCGATGGCACTGACCTGAGGATAAGCATAACCTAAATATTCTAAAATTCATTGTTGTTTGCGCCTCTCTGCTGTGCGATGGCACTAACCTAAGGCTTGGCATCTCTTTGAAAGCTCTAAGAATAGTTTCTTCTTGTCAAATACTCGTAGACCGCTAAAAAAATCTCCTGAGGAATGTTGATTACCATATAAGTGTGAGATCCACAAATGCTTGTTGAAATAATTAAACCTAACTTATCACCAATGTGAGTAAAAAATCTGTGTATGGATTTAAGTGGACTAACATACTGACAATCATCGTGACTGCAACTCTTGACAGTCAAAATCATTGTGTGCTATAGCTCTAGTATGATTTCTTGAAAGTGCTATTGACTCTCAGACAAAACAAGAATCTAGCATCAAAGTGCATATTAAAAGGTCCCAAATGATTATTATATACCTGTATGATTCCATAAGATCCTTCCAGAAATGATTAAATTAACTTGAAGCTATTCTGCTCAAACCCAAAACCACAAAAATATGTCTTGTTTTTCCTTTAAATTTCAAAGTTGTTTTCTATTTTCTAGTCTTTTGTAGTGTAGACGTCGGACTATACAACTAGATGAATTATGTGAATCACTCACTAAAAGGGGTCACGTCTGAGGTGACCAATCAGTTTCAAATTAAAAGGATCACGTCTGAAGTGATCAAATGGTTTCAAATTAAAAGGATCACGTCTGAGGTGATCAAATGGTTTCAAATTAAAAGGATCACGTCTAAGGTGATCAAATGTTTTCAAATTAAAAGGATCACGTCTGAGGTAATCAAATGTGTGTCAAATTAAAAGGATCGCGTCTGAGGTGATCAAATGATGTTCAGTTAAAAAAATCATGTCTGAGATGATCATTGTTCATAATGTTATATATCACAAGTTAGATTCTGAGTGTATGGAAATGTATGAGGTCAAACTCATAAGTATGAGTCAATCGTACGATTGAATCATAAGGATGAGCCAATCGCACGATTGAACCATACGAATGAGCCAGTCACACGATTGGACCATGAGTCTGGGACAACCATGCGATTGGACCACACGACTTAACCAATCGTACGAATGGATGAAGGAGTATGAGCCAGTCACACGACTGAAACCCAGTCGCACGAATATGGGTCCAGTCGCACAACTGAAATTTAAAATAGTATAAATAAGGGGGTTAGTCGGTCGTAACCCTTACCACCCTCAAAGTTCTCTGAAATCGCCCATATGCACACACACCCTGCCCAATTTCTATTGTTGTTATTACTGCCTGATTTGTGATACTAACGTGTGTTCTACTCATCTACAGGTATTGGGCGACTGAAATCGATCCAAATGAACATCTTAATCGCATCTTTAAGGACCGATTATGCTAAAACCTAGAACCGAGACTAAACCCTAAAAATAGACCACTTAAATAGACATTAAAGTTGATATAAAGGACATTAAATGCTATTTAGAGTCTCTGCGGTCCAAATGAGTCTAAACACGAAGTCTAATATAAAGTTTTGACAAAGATTCAAATCTAGGGTGTTCAACAGTGTGGGATGCGAATGGACATGCTAATGAACTTCAGTCGCACGATCGAGCCAGACGCCCGATTCAATCGCACGTATGAATCATGCGTATGGTTCAGTCGCACGACTAATTCAACCGCACGGCATAGCATACGACTAAGTTCAGTCGCAGGCTCCATAGCACGACTGAATTCAGTCGCAGGCTTAATAGCACGACTGAACTCAGTCGCAGGCTCAATCGCACGACTGAACTCAGTCGTATGGTTCAGTCGCACGACTGAACCAGTTTGATCAAAACAGTTTAAGTTCCTACTGTCTTCTGTTATGCACAAATCTAATGTATATGTTTCTTGTGTTGCAGCAACATGGCTGATAGATGGACGATGAGCACCAAGAACAATATATGTGCTCATCTTGATGCGACTTCCAGGAACGCCGCTGAGTTCGCTGGGATTATAGCCTTTCTACGTAGGTCGAGGATCTACAAGGCTATCTCTGCTCCTTGCACACCCTACAGGTCAATACAGAAGGCCTTCTAGGAAGGTGCTTCAGTTGACAGATCTGTTGAGCCTCACTGCATTAGGAGCTCTATCTTCAAGCAGGAGATAGAGATCACAGAAGACGATCTCAGGAGAGTCTTGGACCTGGGTGATAATGGTGCTTGCCCAACCAAGTTGCCTCCCCTGACTGTTCAGGGATGCTTTCTATGGATAATGTACGCTGGGGACATCAACGCAGGTGTGCTCAACAAGAGCAACATGTGCCCCCAGTTCAAGTACTGGCTTATGAAGGTGATAAAATAGACAACTTAGGACACACATGTTTTAGAAATAATATGATTTAGTTTAAAGAAAAGCTACACAAATTTAATCATCCCAATATCTGATACAAGATACTTAAATGTTAGCTCATCAAAAGCTTTGGTGAACAGATCAACATATTGTTCATTTGTGTTAACTTTGACTAGTTTGATTAATCCCTTTCTCAAGTTATCTCTAATCAAATGATACCTGATATTGATGTGTTTTGTCCATGAGTGCTGCACAGGATTCATTGTAATACAGATAGCATTGTTATTGTCTATGTTGACGGAAGTCTCTTTGAAATTAAATCCATACTTCAGCATCTGATTCTGAATCCAAAGCACTTGAGCACAACAGCTTGCACTAGTAATGTATTCAGCTTCAGCAGTTGATGCGGACACATTGGATTGTTTCTTGCATTGCCAAGAGACTATTCTTCCACCAAGGAATTGACATCCCCCTGATATAGACTTTGCAGTCATGTTGCAGCCACCGTAGTCACTATTTGTATATCCATACAGATTGAAGTCAGAATTCTTCAGATACCAAAGGCCAAGTTTTGGAGCACCTTTGAGATATCTTAGAATCCTTTTAACAGTAACTAGGTATGACATCTTGGGGTTGGCATGATATCTTGCACAAATACATGTGGCAAACATGATATCAGGCCTGCTAGCAGTGAGGTACATAAGAGACCGAATCATAGACCTGTAAAGATGTTCATCCACACACTCCCCCTCAAGTTCAGGTCCAAGGGAGTGATTTCTAGCTATAGGTGTCTTAGCAACCTTACAATCAGTCATGTTGAATCTTGTAAGTATGTCTTGTACATACTTTGATTGACTTATGAAGATGCCACTATCAACTTGCTTCACTTGAATTCCTAGAAAGAAATTGAGTTCCCCCATGGCACTCATTTCAAATCTATCCTTCATCAGCTTCTCAAAGTCTTTGTAAAGCTTTGGATTAGTTGACCCGAAGAAAATGTCATCCACATATACTGGAACTAGCATTAAGTCATTCCATGTTCCTTTGATGAAAAGAGTTCCATCTATAGTAGCCCTTTTGTTGCCATGCTGACAGAGATACTGAGATAGAGTCTCATACCACTTCCTTGGAGCACGGTGAAGCCCATATAGAGCTTTGTCAAGCCTGTAGACATAATCAGGATGATCAGGGTCTGCAAAACCAGGTGGTTGTTTGACATACACCTCTTCATCAACAACCCCATAGAGAAAAGCACACTTGACATCAAGCTGGTAGACCTTGAAATCCTTGGATGCAGCAAAAGCTAAGAATATTCTAACAGCTTCAAGTCTTGCCACAGGAGCCAAGACATCTCTGTAGTCAATTCCTTCTTCTTGTGTGTATCCTTGGACAAATAGTCTTGCCTTATTCTTAATGACAAGTCCTCTATCATCTTTCTTATTCCTGAACACCCATTTGGTTCCTATGGTAGTCTTCCCTTGAGGAAGAGGACATAGGTTCCAAACCTTTTGCCTTTTGAATTGAAGCAACTCTTCTTGCATAGCTTCAACCCAACTTCCATCCTTTAAAGCCTCATCAACTTTCTTTGGCTCTATCTGGGATAAGAAACAAGAGTGAAGACAAACATTTGCATCATGGGTTTGTCCTTTTATTCTCACCCCTGAGTCAACATCTCCAATGATGTTTGTGGTGGAGTGAGACTTATGGATCCTTAGTTGAGGAATCACAGCAAGTTGCTTGGAAAGATCTAAATTAGGGAAATTTAGATTTGGCAAATGTGATTCACCCACCACATCAGCACACTTATCAAGAGAAACTTGATCCAATGAGTGTGTGACAGCATTGATGTTGTCTTCAATGGAGTGGTTTTCAGCATCAAGAAATTCTTGATCACTTTCACCACCACCATGATCTCCTACATTTGAAGCTCTTTCATTTGAGTTTTGTGCCTCTGAGCTAGAATTTGAAGGCACCTCAGATGTGTCAGTTGGTTTTGTCATTGTTGTGCTGATAGGAACTCCATTTACAGGGTTAGTTACAACTGGAGCTGAAGTAGTGTAACTTGATGGTCTTCTTAGCCCAAATCTTAGGTCAGGATCATCTACTGATAGTGTATTTATAGATCCTAAAAGATGCTCACAAGATTTATTAAAATAGTTGGTAACTAAATCAAGATCAAATAGCCAATCAGGACCAGAACCTTTCACACTGGGAGTGTGCTCGTTAAAAGTCACATTGGCTAACTCCTCAACTACTCTAGTTCTGAGATTGTATACTCTATAAGCCTTGGCTTGGGAAGAGTATCCAACAAAGTGTCCATCATCTAATTTTTCATCAAACTTTGCAATTTGATCTTTGGTATTCAACATGGTGCAAGGACATCTAAATGACTTGAGAAAACCAATGAAAGGTTTCCTCCTATGCCAAAGTTCATAGGGAGTCTTACCATGCGTCTTAACTACTAAAACTCTGTTTTGCACATAGCAAACAGTTTTTTCTGCTTCTGCCCAGAAGGTGATGGGCAGTTTAGAGTCAGACAACATAGTTCTTGCAGCTTCAATTAGTGTCCAATTTCTCCTCTCTATAACATCGTTTTGCTGAGGAGTCCTGGAAGCACTATATTCTCTTGTAATACCCTTTTCATCACAAAACGTATCAAGGATTTGGTTCTTGAATTCAGTTCCTTGATCACATCTTATGGTTTTGACCTTGTTATCACATTGATTCTCGATCTTTAAGATGAAATTCTTGATAATATCAGGGGTCTCATCCTTATATAGTTCTAAGAAAGAAGATCCAAGTGAATCTTGTAAAATCATCTATGATCACCAAACAGTAAGAGGTCCTTCCTCGACTCATTACACTGGTGGGGCCAAAGAGATCCCTATGTAATAAGTGTAGTGGAGTAGTGATGGAGTTTCTTTCCTTTGGCTTGTGAGATACCTTGTGTTGCTTCCCATTGAGGCATGCAACACAGTTGGGTAAACTCTTTCTTTGGCATTCCAGTTACCAAATCATTCTTAATTAATTTATTCATGTTTTTAAAGTTTACATGGCATATTCTTTTATGCCACAGGAAAGACTCATCACTATTGGCTTTTGATAGAAAGCATGAAACTTCTCCTGAGGGAGATGCTTCTTGGAAATACATCTTGTACATGTTCCCTTTCCTGGGAGTTCTAAACAAGATATGCTCATGAGGAATGATCACCCCGACCTTGAGAACAATGCACTCATGCTTAGTAAAGAGCATGTTATGACTCTGATCACAAAATTGAGATACACTCAAAAGATTGTATCCAAGCTCCTTGACAAAGTTTACCTTCTCAATGTTGAGCTTACCATTTGTGACCCTGCCCCTTCCAGTTATGTAACCTCCAGCATCTCCACCAAAAGCAACTAGCCCTCCATCAATTTTCTTAAAATTTTGGAGTAGTGACCCATTACATGTCATGTGCCTGGAACAGCCACTATCAATGATCCATACATTCCTGTTTGTCTTGAGCTATTCCTGCACAAAAGAGATGGTTGGTTATATTTGGAAACCCAAGCCTTATTGGTCTTGGGCTCATCAAAAGAAGTTAAAAGACAATGCAACAGTAATTGATCCTATTGTCATGTTTTGAGGATCATTTGTTGATGTTGATGAATAACTTTTAGCCACTTGGTCTTTCTTTGTCTTCCACACCACCTTTGGAAGCTTAGACTTGACCTTCAATACTTCGGAAGTTTTGATGACAGAACCTTCGGAAGATCTTCCTAATACTTCAGCAGACTTTAGTACTTCGGAAGTATTCCTTTCTTTCGAGACCAAATTTTCTTCCGAAGGCAATTTTCCAATTGTCTTCTTCTTCATTTTGGAGCTTCCGAAAGGAAAAGATTTTCCTTTCGAAGCTTGCTTCTTCTTCAAACTCTCAGAAGTTTCTTTCTTGGTCATGTGGACAGTACTTTTTGGATTGTAGAGGCAATCCTTAGCAAGATGAGAAGTACTTCCACACATGACACAGTCCATTTTCTTCTTCCTAAGAGTCTTATTCTGAGAACAAGGCTGAACTTGATCACTTTCCTTCTCCATCTTCGTCTTTGCAGATGTTGTGGCAATTCTTTTAGGGTGAGAACTACCTTTGGAGCTGGATGGTTCAGGTTGTGTAGCAGTGGTAGACAACTGATCAGCCTTCTTCTTGATGTTAGGATGATTTGAACATGAACTAGAACTCCTGGTACTAGAGTTCAAGTTTGTGTCTTCAGCCTTAACCACCTCAAAACCTTCAGATATAAAGACTTGTTTCTGCATAGAGTTAAAGGTGGCCTTGATCTTTTGAGCCTTCTTGAACTTCCTTTTAGCCTTCCTGATCAAGTTCTTCTTCTTGACTTGGTCATCCCAACTCTTTTACTCTCCTTAGAGGAATAGTGACCCTTCTTAGAATGCTCTTCTTCACTCTTCTTAGAGGCATCCTTCACTATTTCCTCTTCATCCTCTTCACTCATGTGGTCTATGAAGGGAAACTCATCTTCATAAGTTCCACACCTAGGAGATCTTACAGACAAGATTGTGTGTGGAGGAGCTATCTCACGAGATCCTAATCCCTGCTTATTTTGATAACAAACTTTTGCATGCAAGGATGAGGATATGATGTTCTTGAAGCTCTCTTTTTCAAGAACATATTTTTCTGCCCTGGCTTTGCTGATCGCAAGAACAGCGTGGCATTCAGTCAACTTAGTTATGAGATCTTTGATATGAGTCATGTAGTTGGTGTGTTCATGTTTAAGAGTTGAAATGGTTTTCTCTAGGTCCTCTATTTTTAATTTATAATCGATTTCAGCTCTTTTGAAATCAAATTTTAAATATTTAAAGACTCAAGATCAGATCTCATCTCTAAGTTGTAGGACCTGTATTTGTTAACTTTAGCAGTGCAATCAGGTGTACAGAGATGTTCTATCACCTTGGCTTCATCATGGTCTGCCATAAGTGCTTGGTTAGGAGATGCATCTTCCACCTGAAAACTCCAGTCAAAGCCTCCTTCTTCAACAGCATCTGCAGCTTGCTGCTTTGGCTTCTCATTCTGGGTGGCTCTCTCAGTGTAGTTTGACTTGGCTTGTGTTTGGCCACCTTTGTCCTTGGTGCCTTACACTCCCTTGCAAAGTGACCCATCTGGTTATAGTTGTAACACTTTACTTTGTTTTTGTCCATCCCAAACTTTCCACTGGCTATATTGCCTGGAAATTTCCTCCCTGTCCTCTTATAGAATTTCTTGGCTCTATGAGTGAGGAGAGCCATTTGCTGAACTATCTTCATGTATTCCAGGACATCTGGATGGATACAGTCTAGATCTTTAAGGGTGAAGAGAAAGGTGCATGTGCTTTCATCAAAAAATACAAAGCCTTGTGAAGAGCTTGTCTCTTGGAATGGGTTACCTTGAATGTAGCTTTCTCTTGGTGTCTCCGGGAAGGTGATGAAAGGACCCTTTTGTGAGTTGTCAGGGTAGCAGAGAAGATGATGTTGTGGTTCTCTACTATCCTTTCCAATCACATGGAGGGTTGAACTCAGTTAATTGCTGGAGTTACCAGATGAACTTTGCATATTCATCCTCATCTGGTATCCACTAAGAATACCATAAAACTTTGTTAGAGTGAGAGTCTTAAGGTTCTCAGTTCTCTTGATAACAACACACTAATGTGTCCATAGTCTAGGAAGAAAGACATGAACTTCCTTATAATGTCCTTGTTCTCAAGAGTCACTCCAACATCCATTAGAATGTCCACAATCTCAATATACCTGAAGTATTGAGGAGTCATGGTTTCACCTGTTTTGAAGGTGAAGTTTTCAAACTGTTGCTTCAGGAGATCCTTCTTGTTCTCCTTGGCTTCAGTTGACCCCTCATACATCAGCTTCAGTGCATCCTATAGCTGTTTAGTTGTTTTTCACTTCTTGAAGGGCTATCAAGGCTTTTCGATCAATCTCTATTCTCTTCTTGTCTTCTTCAGAATAGTCAGCCACATCTTTTGGAATCATACCACCCCCAGCAACAGCTAAAGAGGTGCTTGGTATGTGAGGCCCTGAGACAACAGATTCCCACATCCTGGAGTCTAATGACTTGATGAACCCTTCCATTCGTTGGCACCAAGTGTCAAAGTCTTCAAGAGTGATCAGTGGGGACTTTGTCATGGTTCCAGTTTCCATATCAGCTTTAGTGAGAGCTGCCATTTGAGATGTTAAGTATTTTGTGTGTGTGAGGGATCTTAAGATGGTGAAATCTAACAATCTAGAGCCTAGAATGCTCTGATACCAATTACAAGACTGTTTAAAGGATGGTCACTTACTACACAACACACAATGAGAAGAGTGTTTTAGAACACTTAACAGATCAAATAGGGAATTGGGAACTATATGGTTTAATATTTAGAACACAAGAAAATATGAGACAGAATAAGAACAAACAACACAAGGATATTGTTTTCAAGAATACTATATATTGCTCTCAAGTTCTTTACATGTGTTACAAATCATAAAGAAAAATACAAATACCTTAGATACTTTATACTACATCCTACATCCGGCCATGCTTAGAAAGCCAGCTGGAAACATTTGATCTAGACAACAACAAAATCAAATGTAGAGTCAAAAGATAGATTGTGTTTTGACTAGTGACTATGACATGCCATAACTCACATCTTAATATATTACAAAAAGGATAAAAGTACATAAAATAGAAAGCAACCGACTCAAGACCTTAGTGTACAGTTACCAAAAGCATGGACCTTTTCACCAACTTGTGTAAGTTGGTGAGTCTTCAGAGTTGCAGCGAAAAGTGGTTCAGCTTTATGGAAAAGTACATCAGATAAAGCATGTGTTAAAAGTCTTCGGAATAAATCAGTCTTCACTTCTTGGCTTCGAAAGAATTTGTCTTTGAAGCTTTGGAAGACTTCACTTTTGGCGTCGAAAGATGTTGGTCTTGGCTTCGGAAGATTTTACACTTGGAATAATTTTGATGCCGGATGTAAAACTTTCGAAGCATTTCTACTTTGTACTTAAGTGCATGCATGCATGAGAGACTTAGAATGTTCTAGGTGCATCAACCTTACATAAACCTTACAAATCTTGATGAATAATGTCTTGATGATCGTCATACACGCGTGCGAATCTGAGGCCCTTACTTAGTAGGATTGTTAGGGTTTAGGGTGTGAAGTTGTGAGTGGCTTCACATGGCATGTACTGCATAATTAGACTCCATGTATGATTTACTAGTTGTGATGTAATTATAATTGTGTTAACCATGTTGATACTTGAGATTCACATGGGTTGTATGATAGACAAGATAGTATGATGATCTTGGTAGAACAAGAGGTTGATGATGTGACATATGTGAATAACTTGTATGATAACCATGTATGATGAGTTGCTATGCTTGATTAAACGAGATTTTAATTAACATGTCACCAACGGGTCAAACATGTCAACTAGGTCAAATGAGTCTTGTTTTCCAAAACCTTGGGTCAACGTCTTTATTAAGCACCTAGGGTTGTTAAGTTTTCTGTGTATACGTACTTATGTACTTGCGTGTTCTAGGTAACCTTTGAAGGGTTGTCTTTCCATCCGTCGTTAGCTCTATGTCATTGTTCGTTTGCGCATAAGGTGAGTTCATGCCTTATTTTTTATACTCTCTCTTTTGGGGGAGATAGCATGCTTGTTTACAAATGCTTTATTATTATAAGTTGAGTATAGTGTAACATAGTGTGATATACCTTGGAAGCCCTCACACTTTCGGATCGTTAATATTGGTAATTAGCGGGAAATTTTGGGTAGTACTACTGGGTCTGACGAGCCCCACCTGTGTCACTCAAGGTCATACGGGTGCAATATTGTCCTAAACTGTTGATGCATGTATGTCCCTAGATCATGATTTGTAATGTAATAGATCTTGTTTGTCTGACTATGATGTAATATAAATTGATTAATGAAATGATATGGATTGTTTGTGATTTGTAATGTCTAATATTTCATTAATGAGTCGATATTGAATTGATTAATTGGGTTTATGATTGTTTGAATGGTTACACATCAAGTTATATTAATTAAAACATTCAAACTTAACTTAATGAAGTTCTCATGTGAATGGCCCATGCGAATGGACCATACGCATGAATAACTTCATACGATTGACTCAGTCGCACGACTGAACCAGGAGACTGGATCAGTCGTATGATTGACACATAAGATTGGCTCAGTCGCACGACTGAACACTCAGTCGTGCGGATGGATCAACCGCATGGTTCAATCGCACGACTGAACCATACTTATGGTCCAGTCGCACGATTGAACAATACTAACCTATAAATAGACCCAATTCGTGGAAAAATGTAAGCATTCATACCATTACGACTCCAGACGTACCCTAGCCATCCAGAAGCCTCCCAAATCGTTCTCCAAGTTCACAGAACACATTAGATCGATTCCTAATCGACTTCTAACGTTAGATTCAATTCTTGATTGATTCTTCGTGTGTTCTCACTGATTGGATCGCCAATCAAATAGGATTCTGCACTATTTGATCTGGTTTACACGCTAATCACTAGGTATTTCGTTCAAATACCAGGTCCTAACAAGTGGTATCAGAGCTTTGGCTCTTGATTACGTGTGATTCAATCAAGATTGCATCAAAGTTTGTGTTTTTGCACTAAAAACGCAATCTTTGGTGTCAAAAGTGATCTTGGACGCTCCCTGCTCATCAAAGTTTGGTTTCTACGGACTTAGGCGATTAGACATTGCGAAATCTCGAATTTTTACGGCTGAAACACGTCAAACCTAGAAAATTTCGCAAAACAGCAGCTTCAGTCGCACGAGTGACCCATTCGCACGACTGGACTCCATTCGCATTGCCCATTCGCACGATTGGACCTAGTCGCATCTTCATTCGTCCGATTGAACCGTTTGTTCGCATAGCTCATACGCATCAGATTCATTCGCACGACTGAACCAATCGCTCAGTTCAGCCGCACGATTGAACCAGTCGCAGAGTTCATACGCACGACTAGACCATTCGCATCCTTCAGTCGCATCAGTGAAAGTTTGTTTGATTAGACTTAAAGTTATTCGTCATTGAAGATCAGATGTCAGCCTTTACTGCTGGGAAGGACTCTAGGATACAGAACCTGCTGTTGCTTAAGAGTGAGGTGGGTAATCATAATAAACCACCAAAGATCTTGACTTTAGATGAGTTTCCCCACTGGAAACAACGTTTTGAGATCTACCTCAATGGAGTGGATCCGAATCTGTGGGAAGCCATCGAGATTGGATATATTACACCGGTGGGAGCTGATGGAGTTAAGCTAACGTTAGGAGGGATGACGGACGCGCAGAAAGTTATCTACAATGCAAAGAAAAGAGTTTATGCATTGATTACACAGTCTATCCCCAAAAACATATTCCACCAGTACTCAGAGAATAAGCAGTCCAAGAAACTTTGGGATGAGCTAGAGAAGAGGTACGACGGGAATGCTTCGTTGAAGGCAATCAAGGCCAAGGAGTTAAAGAAGGAATTCGATAACTTCTCATCGATTGGTAACGAGAGTTTAGACGACGTCATCGATAGATTCTACCATTTGATGAGCGAACTGCATACACATGGGGTGGAAACTACCATGGAAGAAAAGTTAGTAACTTTGCAGACGGATTGCCTGAAAAGTGGGCTTCATTCGTGTCTAAACTGAGACAGAATGGAATGCTTGCAAAGCTGGATATTAATGACTTCATTCTTAAGTTGCGAGAAGAAGCACTAAGGATGAAGTACAGAGCTCAGAAGTCTTCGTACACTCAAAATCCAGCTTTGTACAACACCACGCCGCAAGCTAAGACATCTGGAGCACCTCTCCAGACTGCATTTGTGTCTAGCTCATCGGGTCCTTCACATGCTTCTCCTTCAGGATCAGACACGTCAGGGTCTTCTTGTACCCACTATATTGGATCAGAAGCAAGTGCTACTAAACTGAAGACCGAGAACCTCGGTAATGTGACTGTGGAAGTAGGTCGAGAGCATATGGATCTTTTGGCAGCAGTGGTCCATTCATATGATGGACTTGTTGCCGGGAAGATTGGAATGCCATCTGGCAGACGAGGACTACGAGCAGGTGGACGAAATGGAGCTTGAGAGGATGGACATAATGTGGGCCTTAGCTAGTGCTGTTCGATGGGCGAAGAAGTTTGTTAAAAAGACCGGACAGAACTTGGTAGCTACTAAGGATACCACATTTGGCTTTGACAAGAGCAAAGTGACCTGCTTCAACTGTGGAGAGAATGGGCACTTCAAGAGAGAATGTGTCAAGCCAAAGAAGACGGGTAACGGGAACCCGTTCTCGTCCTTCACTCGCCAAGACAAGCAAGCTTCCAGTTCTACTTCATCAAGCAAGGATCCAAAAGCCTTGACTGCTCATGATGATGAAGGACAGGATTGGAGCTTTAGGTTTGTCTCACCAGGGGAATCAAACATTGCAAGTGTAGAAGATATTGATGATGATTCTGCGAGTGAAGGTGATCTAGCAGTTGAGATAGCGATGTCACACAGTGAAGAAGCAACTACAACCGAGTCAGTTACAAGCCTAAAGAGAATACTACCACGTCAGAGACAGAAAAGACAGAATCACCAGAACCAGAGACATCTGATGCGCGTTGATGGCTAACTCTTCTGAACCAACTCAGGTAAGTACTACTGACCAAATGTTTGATAATCATGCTTGTTCTGCTTGTGATACTTTTAGGAATAGCATAGATGAAAAATTTGCTAGGTTATTAGATCATAATGATAACTTAGTAAAAGACTTGCAACTGTGCACTGAGGCTAATAGAGTATTAAAACAAAATGAGCATAGTTATAAAGAAAAGATAGACCTATTGACTAAACAGCTTAGGGAAACCGAAGTAGTTGCCTTTAACCAAGCAAATGACATTAGGTACTATCTAAACTCCCTAGAAGACACTAAGAAGCAAAAGGCAGTTCTAGAAGTAGAAGTAAACTCATTAAAACAGAAACTGCATAGTTGGACTAGTTCTTCACACATAGTTCAACACTTAGTGAGAGAAAGGAATAACGGGGAGGGATTGGGTTACAAAGTGGTTCCACCACCACCTGAGACCTTGATGAACACTAAGACTAGACCAGTAAATAATAACCCCATCAAGGATCATATGGTGTCTACTCCTCTTGTTAGTGATCCAGATACCTCATGTTCATCAATTGAATCTGAAAACAAGCAAAAGGAGGCCACTTCAAAGGCAAGGGTAAATTGCCTTGTGTTAATCTGGAAAAGGAATTTGAAAAGGTTAACTTAAAGTCAGGGTCAAACAGAGTCAAATCAGAACCTAAAAAGACTTCTAATGTTAATTTTTCACATGTTTCAAGTCAAAAACCAGTTAACCAAAAAGAAAAAGATGTTAAACAGGTTAAAACAGTTAACTTTGTTAAACCAGAGAAAACATCAAAAGAACCAGAGTCAAAACCTAAAGTGATTGATGTTACTAGAGTGTCACACTTCTCCACAAAGAAAGTTTAATCATAAAGTTGATAGCAGGTCATGCTACAACTGTGGAGAATGTGGACACATTGCTTCCTATTGTCCTTTTTATCAGACACCTAGGAAAAAGATTGAACTTCAGGATTCAAAGCCTAGGTCTTCTAAGAGGAGCTCTTTAACTCCACCTAGAAGAACTAGTGAACCTAAAGTTCAACCTGTAAGCCAGTCGACTGTTATCACAAAACAGGCCTTGCACAAATCTGGCTTATGGAAAGAGAAGTCATCCTGCGTGTCTGATACTGATGACAAGAAGGAACCTGAGCTACCCTCACCCTCTAAGGGTCAATGGGTGGAATTTATGATGTGTGATGCCTCTGGGAAACCCAAGCCAGTAAAGGCTTGGGTTCCTAACCTAAACTAATTATTACTTTGTATGTGCAGGGTGTTCGATACAGTGCTGAAACTAACACGTGGATTGTAGACAGCGGAGCATCCAGGCACATGACAGGAAATAGGGCCCTTTTATCAAACGTCAAGCAAATAAAAGGAGGGCATGTTTCCTTTGCTGGAAACAAGGGAGGCTATATCACAGCTCAGGGAGAAGTGGGGAATCAGAAAGTTAAGTTTGATAAGGTGAACTACGTTCAACAACTTCAAAATAACTTACTTTCTGTTTCCCAAATCTGTGATAAAGGATTTAAGGTCATCTTCGACAACAAGAAGTGTTACGTGCTGAAGAAAGACTACGTGATCCCAGAGGACCAAGTTCTGATGACTGCTTCAAGATATAAAGACCTTTATGTCTTGGATCTGTCAACAGCTGCTACAACGGATCATGAGGTTCAGTGCTTTCTATCTAAAGCTACTGAGAAGGATTCCATCTCCTGGCATAGGAGAATGGGACACATTAGTCAAAGGAAGATGAATCATTTGATTCAGAAGGATTGGTGAGAGGAGTTAATGTCAAGAACTTCCAGCTTCCTGACTTTTGTGTAGCTTGCAAGAAAGGCAAACAGACGAAGAAGTCTCATAAGGAAAAGAAAGTTCATTCAATAGAACTTCCTCTTGAACTTCTTCACATGGATCTGTTTGGTCCAGTCAGTACAAAGAGCATTGCAGGCGACTTGTACTGTTTTGTGGTCACTGATGACTACTCAAGGTTCACTTGGGTAATGTTTCTGAAATCCAAATCAGAAACATTTGAGTCATTCAAGGAGTTAGTAACCACACTGGAATCTCTCTACAAGCTGAAAGTTAGACAAGTACGCTCAGACAACGGGACAGAATTCAAGAACCAGTGGATGGAGGCATACTGCAAGGAAAAAGGAATTGTGCATCAATTCAGTTCTGCTTACACGCCTCAGATGAATGGAGTTGCTGAGAGAAAGAACAGAAGCTTGATAGAGACAGCACGGACTATGCTGGCAGACTCGAAACTGCCTATCCAATTCTGGAATGAGGCAGTGGCGAATGCATGTTATACACTGAATCGAGTCCTGATAGTCAAGCGCCACGGAAAGACATGTTACGAGCTACTACAAAGACGCAAACCGAATTTGGAGTATCTTGAACCTTTTGGAGTGCCGTGCACACTTCTGAAGAAGACACAAGAAGGAAAATTCAGCGAGAAGGCGGATGAAGGAATCTTTCTAGGATACAACATACCGAACAAGCGAGTTTACAACAACTCAACGGGTCTTGTAGAAGTGTGGTGTAATGTTGACGTTCAGAGATATACCACACCACCTACTGGCAAAGGACCCGCCTACTTCTTCGACTATGATGGATTCTTCAAATCCTTCAACATCCCTCTCTCTCCCTCGGATGACAAGTTAGCTACTAGAATGATGTATGATATCTTGAATACACCATCTAGCTCACAGGGAGAATCATCTACTCAGTCAGGGGAAGTAGTCGATGAGAGTGACTCCTCCTCTGAAGATGAAGCTGAAGCAGATGACCAGAACAGTCAGGAGGAACAGGTTCCAGTTCCTGAAAGTCCACAAGCATCTACCAGTGATGCACCTTCGACTTCAGAACCTCAAACTCCAACTACCTCAGATGCAGAACCAAATGTTCATAATCTTGGCTCTGAGGTAGCTGTTCCTACTACTCCAGGATCACGGCTAAACGTCTGTCATCCCCTTGACAATTTCATTGGGGATGTAAGATCAGGAGTACAAACCCGAAATCAGCTATATTCAGCTGATTACGCCTCGGTTTTGGAGAAGGGTTACATTCATGACGGTGCTTATCGATGTTTTGTCTCGCAGTTTGAGCCAAAATATGTCAGTGATGCACTAAATGATGACCCGTGGGTGAGTGCCATGCAAGAAGAACTTCTTCAGTTCAAGAAGTTAGGAGTGTGGACTCTGGTTGATAGACCTAAAGGTGCTAAAGTCATTGGCACCAAATGGGTCCTGAAATACAAGAAGGATGACCAAGGGGTCATTATCAGGAACAAAGCTCGATTGGTGGTTAAGGGTTTTCGCCAAGTCGAGGGGATTAACTACAATGAGGTGTTTGCACCCGTGGCAAGGATGGAAGCCATTCGTATCTTCCTTGCCTATGCATCGTACATGAAGATTAAAGTCTACCAATTAGATGTGAAGAGTGCATTCCTTCATGGGGAAATCAGAGAAAAAGTCTATGTCAGTCAACCCGAGGGATTTGAAGATCCTTATCATCGGGATAGAGTTTACAAGCTCGACAAGGCTTTATACGGGCTTCATCAAGCTCCAAGAGCTTGGTATGAGAAACTCTCGACTCATCTTGTGAAACACGGCTTTCGCAGGGGAGTTATTGACTGCACGTTGTTCATTAAAGAAAAAGATGGCGACCTACTGCTCGTACAGATCTATGTTGATGACATAATCTTCGGTTCAAAGAACGAAGAGTTATGCAAAGAGTTTGAAGCAGTTATGAAGAAAGAGTTTGAGATGAGTGCTATGGGGGAGATGAAGTTCTTTCTCGGGTTACAGGTGGATCAGACACCAAATGGGATCTTTCTACATCAGACCAAGTATGTGGGAGACATTCTCAGTCGCTTTGACATGGAGAATGCTTCTGCTGCTGGGACTCCACTTGCTACGAATCACGACATAGCACCTGATGAAAATGGAGATCTTGTAGATGCCACGATGTACCGAGGAATGATTGGATCCCTCATGTATCTCACTGCCTCAAGACCTGATATCATGTATGCTACATGTTTATGTTCTAGATATCAGGCTAATCCTAAGGTCAACCATCTGATTGGGGTCAAGAGGATTTTTCGTTATCTGAAGGGTACACCCACACTTGGGTTGTGGTATCCTCATGATGATGACTTTGAGCTTACCGCGTATAGTGACTCGGATTACGGGGGCTGCAAGATGAACTACAAGTCTACCTCAGCAGGGTGTCAATTCTTTGGGAGAAGATTAGTTACCTGGCAGTGTAAGAAGCAGACTTCGGTTGCATTGTCAACCTGTGAAGCTGAATATGTTGCTGCTGCAAGTTGCTGTTCACAAATCATCTGGATTCAACAGCAAATGCGGGATTACGGTTTAAAGTTCTTTTCTACTCCTATTTTTGTTGATAACTCTGCTGCAATTGCAGTAACTAAAAATCCGGTCCAACATCCTAAGACCAAACATATCGGTATTAAATACCATTTCATAAGAGACTGCTTTGAAAAGAACTTAATTGATGTGGTAAAAATTAATACTGATTTTCAACGCGCTGACTTCTATACTAAAGCCTTTGATAAACCACGTTTTCAATATTTGCTAGAGGTCAACGGCGTTAAAAAGAAAAGTGAGGTTCTTCCTGATGATGATCATGTGTAGTCCGATGTAGTTTAGTTAAATTTTTTATGTTTTATTTTATTTTATTTGTTTATTTTAGTTTGTTTAATTTAAACTCATGTTATTTTGCTGTTTATTAAAATCCTAAAATAATTAAACCAGTAATGATTTCAGTATTTTAGGGGGAGAATATGTCAGCAAGTAACATTAAAAAAAAAACGAGGGAGAAGGAGTGGATAGCTGATATAAGGTAAATCGTATCTGTGATACCGATTCAAAACCTTTGGAAAATGATAGTACACAGGAACAAATCAAGAGGGACTTTAAAATTTAATTTTAGAAAAGATGCAAAAATTCAAAGTATAAGCCTGTGTAGTCTAAGCAATATAAAAGGGAAGATGATAGAAAAACTGGTAACTCCTAAGGTAACACAAAGAAAGTAGACCTAGAGGTTGCTAGACCACAAATGATATGTCGGAAGATTCAACACAATAGATGATTAGACCTGACTAGTGATCTCAAGATCAAACTAAGTTGTTCAACTGACTGTGGGCTTCCATCTTATCACTGGTTAACACAATCAACAATATTCCAATAAGGGGTAATGAGCATGTAAACGCCACAATGTGTGCGGATGACCATAATTAGAGCAAAGCAAGAAAAAAAAATGAAAGAGAAATGCTATAAAGCTAATGACTTATGTTGTTGGTGCATTTTGTGCAAAATAATATAAGCTGCTCTAACAAGGAGATAGGTTGTGTGCCTCTCTGCTGTGCGATGGCACTGACCTGAGGATAAGCATAACCTAGATATTCTGGACTTCATTGTTGTTTGCCGCCTCTCTGCTGTGCGATGGCACTGACCTGAGGACTGGCTTCTCTTTGAAAGCTCTAAGAATAGTCTCTTCTTGTAATAATACCCGTAGACCGCTCAAAAGCTCCTGAGGAATGTTGATTACCATATAAGTGTGGGATCCATAAATGTTAGTTTGAAATAATCAAACCTAAAACAATCACCAGTCTATGTCAAAAGTCTGTGTATGGATTTAAGTGGACAAACATATTGACAATCATTGTGGCTGCAATGCTTGAAAGTTCAAATCAATGTGGTAATCTAAGAGTTCCAGTATGATTCCCTAAAGTTGCTAATGACTCTGGATGAACACCAAGAATTGAGCATTAAAAGATTTTGATAACAAGTCCCAAATCATTTGACTTGCCTGTATGATTCCAAAATTGAATTGGTCCAGGTGTGGTCAATCCAAGTTGAAGCTGTCTATTCCGGAACCAAATCCTGTAGATGTCCATCTTAGGATTTATCTCTCACAAAAAGCCAAAAACAAGTCTTGTTTTGAGTATTTAGTTTAAATTTTATAAGTTAGTTAGTCGATTTAGTTTGTTAGTTTGTCGGACTACATCAGGAAAATCAGTAAGGAATCAACTCACTAAAAGGGTCATGTCTGAATGACCACATGTGCTTTAAATGTTTAAACGGGTCACGTCTGAGGTGACTAAATTGTCTAAAAGGGTCACGTCTGAGGTGACTAAATTGTTTTAAAAAGATCACGTCTGAGGTGATCAAAAAGTTTTCAAGTTAAAATGATCATGTCTGAGATGATCAAAAGCTCATAACATTAATTTCAAAAATTAAAAGGGGTTTAAATATTAATATTCAAATTGGCAGAAAACTTAATAAGTATGACCCATTCGCACGAATGGACCATACGTATGGACTAATCATACGAATGGAAGTCATTCGTACGAATGGACCATGAGTATGGACCATCCAACCGAATGGCCCGTACGATTGGCCCAGTCGGATGTTTAAGGGCGAACGAGTGAGTCAGTCGCACGACTGAGAGCCAGTCGGACGATTGAAAAAGGGCGACTGACCCAATCGCACGACTGAGTCCCACTCGCACGACTGAAAAGTGCGTATGAGCTCAGTCGCACGATTGAATCTAGGGTTAGTATAAATAGAGGGGGAGTCGGTCGCAGAAAACTCACCACACCCAAATTAGCCCTAAATCGCACGACTTAACACCACTCTGCCCAAATTTCGTTTGATCTCTAAAACCCCCCATTTCTTGATTACTGACCATATACATCGACTCTACAGGTAATTTGCGGTGAAGAAGCACCCCCATAACGTTCAATTTGATGCAAAATCTGTACATTCGGACTCGCAACAGAACCGAGACTTTAGTGACTTAATATCCTAACTTAACGACTCCAACAGATGAAATTAAAGATGTTAGGTGTTATAAGAACGTATTGCGAGTCAAATGAACCAGATAACGATGTCTAAAACTCAAAAGTGGTGAAAAAGTGAATTTGAATTGAACAGTCAGTACATCATGCGAATGGACAGGCTGATGAACTTCAGTCGCACGACTGAAGGGTGCGAATCGCCTAACCGCACGACTGAACCATGCGTATGAAGTTCAGTCGCACGACTGGTGTAACCGCATGAGGTTACATGCGCATGAGTCCAGTCGCACACTCAGTCGTACGCATGAGATCATTCGCACGACTGAATCCCAGTCGCACTGTTCAGTCGCACGACTGATCTCAGTCGCACAACCTCAATCGCATGACAGAAAGATTTTCTTCAAGTTTAAGTGTTTCATGACGTTCTTAGCCAAAGGTACTAATGTTTATTTTGATTTGTGTTACAGATGGCGAGTCGATGGACTATGAGCACGAAGCATAACATATGTGCTCATCTGGATTTGACATCCAGAAACGCTGGTGATTTCTCGGGCATCATCACATTTCTGCTGAGATCGAGGATTGCACATGCCATTTCTACTCCTTGTACTCCTTATAGGTCCGTTCAGCAGGCCTTCTGGGAAGGCGCTACAGTTGATAGATCCTCTGAGCCTCACTGCATCAGGAGTACGATCTTTGGAGAGGCTATTACTATCTCAGAGGAGGATCTAAGGATCGTTTTACAGTTGGGGGATGACGCTGATTGTCTGACTCGATTACACCCCCTCACAGTCACAGGATGCTTTCTGAGAGCCAAGTACTCTGGGGACATCAATGCTGGGGTACTCAACAAGAGTAACCTCTGTCCCCAGTTTAAGTATCTTGCACACGTGCTACTCAAGTGCATAGCTTCCAGGAAGGGAGGTTTTGATGAGCTATTTGATCAGATACAGAACGCGTATGCTGCGTTGGTGCTGAACCACCCGTTCAGCTTCTCCAAAATGATCTTCACCTATCTGGTGGAGAACATTGAGGGGAAAGGGAAGGAGGACTTCTGCATGTATCCGAGGTTTATGCAGATGATTATAGATCAGAAGCTTCCCTCCCTGCCGAAGGAGAAGGAGGATGCGGTAGTCCTCGAGGTTATGGATGACACTACTTTGGGGAGGATGAAGGTGTACAGGGGGAAGCAAGTGAAACCCCCTGTCAGGAGGTTGTTTGGGCATCTGGCCCGGGAAGACTACGTGGTGCCAGCCAAGAGAAAGTGGCGCCACGATGATAGTGATTCTGATGTGGAGCAGATTGCTCTACCAACTCATGACTCGGATGATGATGATAGTGGGGACGCTGGGGACGATATGCCTGCTCCACCGAGAGGCACTGTGTCTGATGTTATACCCCCAGTGTCTGCCTCGGCTGGAGATGTTACCGAGTCAGCTGGATTTCATCAGTATTTTGTTCATGGAGCTGAGGAAGAGGAGGAGTCTAACGAGGAGCCCCTAACGCGAGCTGTGGGAAGCAAAGTGGTTCCCACAGAACATGGGCTAAGGGTGGTTGGTGAACACCCGAGAGACTCCAGAGAGACTGATACTGACCCGAGTTATGCACCGGGTTCTGCAGGCAGGGTTGTAGGGGGAGCATTCACCTCCACAGGGACGAGGAGGAAGAGGATGGCTCAGCCCCATGGTCTGAAGAAGAAGAAGCATCGGTTGACCTTCGTTACCTCCATAGCCTCTACCTCCACCACCACAGCCACCACTACCACCTCCACAGCTATACCATCCACTACCACAGCCACCACATCCACCACAACCACCACAGCCACCATCATACCTACCACCACAGTATAGATTCCATCCACCACCATATCCTTTACTCCCACATCACCCCCACCATTTCACTGACCCATCTTCACTACAGCCACCACCACCACCACCTCACACCAGGCAGGACCGTCAGCCCATCCCTCACACACTTATGGATCACCTCTACCTCCAATCGGGGTAGAGGAACAGCTGTCAGCGCTCAACAGGATGGTGATGCGCTTACTAGCTGCAGATGAGGAGAAAGCTGCCCAGATCCACCAGCTTGCCGACCTGACTGCTGCACAATCTCACCAGATGGCAGAGCAGGCTCGAGTAATAGAGCAGCAGGCCCAGCTGATGGATGCACAGCGAGTAGAGATGTCCCAACTCCGGGAGCAGCATGCCCAGTCAGCTAAACGGATAGAGGAGTTGGAGACCACCAACAAGACCATCATGTTGCGACTCAAGGGATCAAAGGACGAGCCTTTAAAGATCAAGGAAGGGGATGGAGATGATGGAGATGATGGTGATGATGATGATGAAGATGATGATGAGGATGAAGAGGATGATACAGAGGATGAGGAGGAAACTGACGGAGATAGGACAGAGGGGAAGGACGATGATGATGAAGCAGAAGGAGGGGATGCAGCTGCATCGGCCTCTGCTTCAGGTCAAGAGAGGAGGTCGAAGAACAGACAGGACCAATCAACCTCCACCTCTGCTCCTCCAAGTGATGAGACTATGATACAGGATAAAAGTAAAGACTAGATGTTTATGTATTTATTTACTTTTGTGTTTGAATTCTGTATTGAAAACAATGTATTGAATGTTAAAATTAAGTTAATGCATTTCTATTTGATTAATTACTAATGATTTATGTGTTGAATGTTTAAATCAAACAGATCCAAATTATCAAAGAGATGAGTTTGATGTTGCTCCCCTTCAACAGGTCAAGACTCAACTAACAATGATTCTTTATCTGCAAGTGATCGTTAGGAGGTCTATGAGTTATACCCCTGAAGAAGGGGAAATAATTCATGACCTATCAAACGAGCAACTCGCAGAGATTTTCAAGCTCAATCCGGATGAAATAGTTAAAGATGCTCCGACATGCGATTCGACTAGTGATGAAGAGCTCAACAATGTGGATGAAGTCGAGATCGAAGATATCACCGCAGAGGAGTACCCTCAGTACGCTGACAATGAGGGAAATGTGGTCCCCAATCTGGGTGAATCCCTCGTCAGTGATACTTTTGAGGTATTGAACAAGATGGAGCAGGAAACAGAGAAGGCAGAAGGAACAGCCCAAGCCTCAAATGATGATGTCAACATTCGAAAGGCTGAGTGGGCTGCATGTTTTGAAGAAGTTAGAGCCCAACGTGCTGCACCAAAGAAGGATGCCTACACCAAACTCTACAGAGTCAAGAAACATCACAAGGTGTCTGGCAGGATTATAGCATGGGCGTATTTTGATGATCTTAATGTTTATGCAGTTAAGAGAGAACAGGGCATAGAGTACTTCAGATTCCCACATGATTTGAAGACTCTACCAGGTTTTGAGCTCAACCAGCTGGCTAAGCTAAAGCTTTTGTATGCTGATCCAAGGAAGATGTCAGCCCTTAAGAAGGAGTACCACACCAGATGGGTTAACTTCAGACCCCAACAGCCGACTAGGTACATAAGAAGGTCTGAGGTTGATGCCATTACTGGCAAGCCCAAGATAGTGTTGAAGTGGAGTCCTCCGCGCACAATGTCGAGAATCCCACTCAGGGAAATGCCACAGGACTTCACTCCACACTTTAAGTGGTGGTACTATGATTGGAGAACAGCTGAAGCGGTCATAGTCCTAAGCAAAGAGGGACAAATGGATACGATCAGGGTATTCGACCCGATGTGGCTTACTAACTTGTCGGCAAATGATGTCTATACGCTATACAAGTGGCCACTGTTCTATGACACACAAGATATTGTACAAGCCCTCCAGTTCCAAAATGTTTTACGACTCTGCTTCGCGTTTGAGATTCACGCGGGAGTCACAAAAGAGGAGAAGTACAAGAAATACAAGGAGGTTATGCAGAAGACAAGAGATTAGAGAGATCTAGGTCCAAGGGAGAGTTCGTTGATGCATGCATGTCCCTAGATCATGATTTGTAATGTAATAGATCTTGTCTGTCTGATTATGATGTAATGTGTAATGATTAATGAAATGATATTGATTGTTTGTGATGTGTAATGTCTAATATTTCATTAATGAGTCGATATTGAATTGATTAATTGGGTTTGTGATTGTTTGAATGGTTACACATAATGTTATATTAATTAAAACATTCAAACTTAACTAAATGAAGTTCTCATGCGAATGGCCCATGCGAATGGACCATACGCATGAATAACTTCATACGATTGACTCAGTCGCACGACTAAACCAGGAGACTGGATCAGTCGTATGATTGACACATAAGATTGGCTCAGTCGCACGACTGAACACTCAGTCGTGCGCATGAATCAACCGCATGGTTCAATCGCACGACTTAACCATACTTATGGTCCAGTCGCACGAATGAACAACACTAACCTATAAATAGACCTAATTCGTGGAAAAACGTAAGCATTCATACCATTACGACTCCAGACGTACCCTAGCCGTCCAGAAGCCTCCCAAATCGTTCTCCAAGTTCACAGAACACATTAGATCGATTCCCAATCGACTTCTAACGTTAGATTCAATTCTTGATTGATTCTTCGTGTGTTCTCACTGATTGGATCGCCAATCAAATAGGATTCCGCACTATTTGATCTGGTTTACACGCTAATCACTAGGTATTTCGTTCAAATACCAGGTCCTATCATTACCCCCTCCCTTTCTTTCCATGTCCATAAAATTCTTGCTTAACTTGCAAATCCAAAAAAATCCATTTTGATGTAACTACTTTTCAATTGATTCAAGAAACATATCTTACATTCTATTTATGGACACTTCTTTTCCTCCTCAAATTTGACAAATAAAAAGAGTTTTAAAATCTCAAATGTAGTCTAACAAGCATATGATATTATAAACAAGTCTCACCTTTCATATTTTACCTACACTAAAACACTACACACTCTCACTCTCTCTCCCTTCATTCGACCAAAGTAGCAATATTCCCACCACCTCATCTTATTTCCAATTTGTTTTTTTTACAAACCTTGTAAGCTTCAAGTGCCTTTTTGTGAAGATCAAGCAATTTTTGAAGATTTAAAGCTTCCTACATCTTCACATCCATCTTTCCTTGCTTGATTTATGTGAGAACAACCTCTTACTGTTTACATATATTTTATCTTATCATGTTTATCTATCTAGTAGTTCATATGTAACAACTTTCATCTACTAAAGTCATTCATGTTAAAAATGATGTTTTTACAAACAAAAGGGTTTAAGAATAATATTTCACACAATACATACTAACATGAACTAGATAATGATTCTTGTTCTTAAAAAATAAATATTCATAGATCCATGTTTGACCAAATTACTAGTTGATGATTTTATAAAAAGCACAAAGGTGTGTTAAAACTCAGGGAAAACTCCAAAATGTGTTATATTATATTTATGGAAGTTTAGATGTTTTACAAGTATTATTATGAATATTTATATATTCTACATGATATAAATAGTTAGTGAGTTGTAATGTATTATTATGAAAGTTAGGTTATGACTAGATAACAAGTTGACCAAGTGTACAACTGTGGTTAAAAATATAGACATGTGACTTTTATATACTTTCAATATAAAAGTGCAGACTTCACAAATTTAAATATTATATTAGTTTAAAGGATGTATTAAAATGGTTAGTAGGTGATTAGTATGACTAAATATGTATTTATAGGACTTGACAATAAAAGTATATCATATAAACATAATAATACGAAGATACATAAAATGAAAAGTAAGAAATGACATAATAGGTCTTACTAAGGACCTATTATAAAAAATATTTTCATATACAAATATATAAATATAGTTATTAGGTATGAGTTATAAATATGAAAACTAATATTTCCTTTGATGTTAGTAATTTAAAAATTTTTTTATGAGAGACATTACAAATATTGTTTATACTTAAAATATTTAATTATTTCAAAACCCTAATTTTTCAAAATTTTATATGTGAATTACTGAACACTTTAGTCATGTCTCGGGTCGAGACAAAATGATATTTAAATACCCAAATAGGATGTTAACTTTAAAATACAAGGATTTCGTACACAATCAAATGAAATATAATTTATTAATAATTTTTAAGTAATATATAATTCATAATTATCAATCATATATCACCAATGGTTTATCGAGTCAAACACTTTATTACCTAATAGATGAATGTCACACCCTCGCTTATAGCAGAAACACAAGGATGTAATAGACGAGATCGTCATAACAGATTGTTAATTAATAGAGATGCATTAAATGATGAAAACCAACGTGTCATGACGTCACCCGACACAAAGGAAGACTTGTGTCGCACTTAGTCAATTCCACGACAAACATAGTCAAACAGTCAAAATGAAATTTATTCCCACAACCCGGGAATAAGTAAAAGAAACATGATCGACAGTGATAATCCCAACAAAACATAATGTCAGAAACACTAAGGCATGTCTTTAAATACATTTCATAGAGTCATCACTAAGGCAACATTTCTAGCTATCGTCAATGGTTGTTACCTGAAAAGATATGCTCAAAAAGGTTAACATATTGTTGGTGAGTTCGCAGGTTTAAATAATAAATAAAACTTGATGCTATGTAATAGTTTGGTAGGACATGAGTGCATACAGTTATAAGCAAGCAATATCACAAGTAAACATGAGCGTCATAACTAAACCTATGACGTACACAAAGATTTTGTCGGAACATATTCACCCTAGGGCCCGTTCGTGGTCACTGTTAGTCCCAACTAGTATACTAACAAACAAGGGTGGGGGTGTCAACCCAATAGTACTATCAATACCTGTCCGTCGTCTCCAACACCGGAGTTAAATAGTTGTGAATAAAGAACCACACAGAAAAATCATATAAGTACCAGATATACACTTGCAAAACAGTATCACATAGTCCCAAATGAATAAATGAGTTCACAGTATAAAAAGGGTTGAGCATAATTTTCACCCTTGATGTTTATAAACAATTGTAATAAAAACGGGGCCGCGAAACTCACCTCAAAATAACAAAGTCCCAAAGTCCACAGTAAGAATGTCAAATCACTATAGAACACAAAAACACCAAACAGATTACTAAAGGAGCAAGTTGACCTAGTTGGGACGTAGGGTGATGTCCTTACGGTCCAGCCTTTAGTGTCCATCATGATCCTTAATTTTGTGCTTTTTAATAGTACACACATAATCCTATGATGCATACTACATGTGGGTAGTTAGGTTATAGTCTAGGTTGAATAATCCACCTAATTTTTTATAACCGATGGCTCTGATACCAATCTGTCACACCCTCACTTATAGCAGAAACACGGGGATGTAACGGAAGGGATCGTTATAACACATTGTTAATTAATAGAGATGAATTAAATGATGAAAACCAACGTGTCATGACATCACCCGACACAAATGGACTTGTGTCGCAGTTAGTCAATTCCAGGACAAACATAGTCAAACAGTCAAAATGAAATTTAATCCCACAACCTGGGAACAAGTAAACAAAACATGATCAACAATGATAATCCCAACAAAACATAATGTCAGATTCACTTAGGTAGGTCTCTGAATGCATTTCAAAGAGTCATCACTAAGACAACATTCCTAGCTATCCTCAATGGTTGTTACTTGAAAATATATGCTCGAAAAGGTCAACATATTGTTGGTGAGTTCGCAGGTTTAAATAATAAACACAACCTAATGCAGTGTAATAGTTTGGTAGGACATGAGTGCATACAGTTATAAGCAAGCAATATTACAAGTTAACATGAGCCTCACAACTAAACCTATGACGTACACAGAGATCTTGTCGGAACATATTCCTCCTAGGGCTCGTCCGTAGCCACTGTTAGTCTCAACTAGTATACTAACAAACAAGGGTGGGGGTGTCAACCCAATAGTACTATCAATACATGTCCGTCGGCTCCACACCGGAGTTAAATAATTGTGAATAAAGAACCACACAGAAAACTCATATATGTACCAGATATATACTTGCAAAACAGTATCATATAGTCCCAAATGAGTAACTAAGTTCACAGCATAAAAAGGGCTGAGCATAATTTTTCCCCTTGATGTTTATAAACAATTGTAATAAAAACGGGTCCGCGAAACTCACCTCAAATTAGAAAAGTCAAAAAGTCCACAGTAAGAATGTCAAATCACTATAGATCACAAAAACACCAAATAGATTACTAAATGAGCAAGTTGACCTAGTTGGGATGTTGGGTGTTGTCCTTAAGGTCCAGCCTTTAGTGTCCATCATGGTACTTAATTTTGTGATTTTTAAAAGTCACTTAATCATTTTTAAGTATTAAAATTGTCTTTATTTGATTATTTAGATTCAAATCTTTATCTTCCATTTCAATAAAAATATTTCAGCATGAAGACCTGATTGCGCACCAGTTTTGATTAAACTGGTTGGAGATTAAAATGGTAACGAAACGTTGTGTAACAGGAGTTATTAGAAAGATAAGACTTTAAATTAAATTCCACAAAAGAATAATATCAATTGAATAAAATATGAGAAAGATATGACTCGACAAACACAGACCAATCTGCTATCCAGATTCGTCGGTTTTAACCTTCAGTTTTGTGTGTTGCGTTTAGAGGATCAAACGATGTTGAAACAACGCGAAACCACTTAGGTTAGTTAGAGAACTAATTGATTTTGTTTATAGACAAAATATTAGACTCATTTGGAGTTTTTATCACCTCAATACGACCTGCACAAGATGACCAATTTTTCTGACAACCAACTGTCCAAATTCTCAGCTTTGTTTATTGGATTCAAAAATTCGGTTTTTGACTTTTATTGACTCTAACCCCATAAGAATGTTTAATTTAAGACCATTAAGTCCAGATTTCATGAGTTTACAATCCAAACTCAAAGATCAATGTACAATCAAGAATAAAGACACTAGGGTTTTACCAAACGGTGGCTTCAACACTTGAACGCCAAGATCTTCCAAGAGTTATCATCTCAACAATGAAAAGAAAGAAGAACAAGTGAAGAATCTTAGTATAGGATGATGAATGTAATCAAATACAATGATAAAATGAAGATAATATCGATTTATATCTTACCGGAGAATGATTGGATGAACGATTCGGATCAATACTTGTTCTTGAATGAAGCTATACACCAAAATCGATGGTTTGTTGAATCTAGATGATGATTTTTGATGGATTAGGTGAAGAACAAGGAGAATTGGTTGTGGTGGCTAGGGTTTCCAAGGAGAGAGCTTTTTAGGAGAATTAGGGTTGCAAAAGTGAGAAAACAAGGGGGAATCCCCCCTGTCTATTATTCTCGGCCGTAACAAGAGGAGGGGCAAGGGCCTTCGGGCCCTTGGCCCGTCACGTCCATTCTCGTGTCGTCTCGTTACTGGTGTCATTTAAATTTTCACTTTTTTAAGTTCCTCGCGCTATGACCGTTCCAACGAGCTATTATATGCCCTAGAAATCGGATAATTTATATTTTTTTGAATTAATTCAAGTTCATTTACTAGACTTTAGGCAAAGTCCATGAATGTATGATTAGTTGGGTTTTAACGTAAATTTAGCGTTCTTGATTAGTCTAATGCACAAGACCTTGATCGATGGCAAGCCCAATGGCCATCTTGATGACTAAAACCCTAGGCCTAACACTATGCCCTAGGCCTATTAATCTAAAATTTTGGTCAACATTGAAATAAACAATCAATTAAGGTCAAGCCCAAATATAACAAAATAAAAGTCAAAAGTCAAAGTCAAAGGTCAATACACCTATTTTGGTGACGGATGTCACAATATCCTCCTGTTGAGAGAATTTCGTCCCGAAATTCAGACGGAGTTATTAACTATAATGTCTTCCGTGAATAGGTGAAAGTACTTAGCACTCAATTGATCTTCTCACTCACAGATAAAATTTAGGTTCTCGCTTTGAGTTCCATCTAATCTTTATCATCAGGATTTTACTACACTTCAATGTTCAATTTTTCCTAATGATGATTTCAGCTAGTTCTTCGACGAATCAAAGTTTACTGTCCACTCGAATTTCTTTGATTGACACATGTAAGGCCTCATAGCAAGACACTACATGAGTTTCGATGCATGACGTGTCATGAACAGCTCTCGATTCTTTCTGTAATTCAAACTGATAATCCACTGACCAAATCAGTTTGGAAGTCTTAATTGCATTTACCAATATAGGTGCTAATTTGCTAACGTCTGAGAGCATGTGCCTAAAGCAAGGCTTCCTTTGATTGTCAGTGTAAATTTCCGACGATCTTGTGTTGCCTTTAGTCAGTCCTACGTCTAAAGCGTTAATCATTCGTCTCTTGAATGATTAATGGTCCAGTCATCTAACTTTACCTGATTTCTGCCCATTTTATATGTGACCGACACTTGCATCTATAAAATGCCTCGAATGATGCTAATATAATGCTCCAATGGTAGCTATTGCTGTAAGGGAACTCAACCAATAGTAGGTGAATGTCCTAACTACCGCCAGAGTCGATAATACAAGACCTTAACATATCCTGGGATGTTTTAATAGATCACTAACTTAGACAACTTAGAGTAAAAAGTTGTATTCATGTCCTCACGCAATCCCAACACCTTCTATAAGCTCTGTAAGAATCATGGCACGAAGCGACGGTCATGGTCGAACACAATCGAAAAAGTGCTCCATTTCTATCCATAATTTCATTAACATAAATCCTTAACAACATTTCCATCTTGTACCCCTCACGAATAGTCAGGAAATGGGCAAATATGGCCAATGACCCAAATCAAGTTGTTCCCACTACTAGTTCGTGATAAAGTTCACATGAACGTTTTCCACTTCCGTTCTAAAATCTTAGGCTATTGTAACAGGCTAGGTCGTCTTTGATGCCCTGTTTTGACCTTTGAACAAGTCGAAAGCTAGCACACATAGTCCGCTATGTCCCTTTTCATTCCAGAACACCAATACAAGTCCTAACGATCATGGTACCTCTTGTTGGCACCAAGATGAACAATATACATAGAATTGTGTAATTCGCCCATCAATAATGTCTACACATTCCAATAAATAAAACAAAAATTCGCTTTATAAAGTACAATCCTCCATATTTCTTTTATACAAACTATTTGTCCAGACCTCTTAAAGTCTCATCATGCACGTTTGGTCTCCTTAGTAACTCAACTTGAGTAACATTGATGTGGTATTTGATACCTAAATGAACCTTCATTCCTAATGCCCCGACACATATGGGTTTGACTCTTTTCTTACGGCTCAACACGTTGGATCCCACATTTGCCTTTCCCGGGTGACATCAAATTTCATAGTCATAGTCACTGAACAACCCAATTCAACGTCTCTCTCTCATGTTCACTTCTTTTTGATGAAAATATGTTAAAAACTTTTGTGGTCAGTATATATGACACTTGGATAACTAGTGTATAATTTCTTATTTTCCAATAATTCAAAGACTGTCCCTACATGTTTCTCATGGACCTCCATGTCCTTAAATAAATCAGAATATCCTCAATGAACACTATGACATATTCATTCAGACATGACTCACACATCCGATTCATCAGGTCCGTGAATACCGTAGGTGCCTTTGTTAGCCCAAAATGCATAACTATAAAATCATAATCTCTACAACGAGTTCTAAATGATTTCTTTGGTATTTCATCCTCATGTACTCTAAGTTGATGATTCCCGAACGGAGATCAATATTCTTAAAGGTATGCTGATACTTCTAGCTGATCGATTAGGTCATTTACCCTCGGCAAAGGATAATGGTTCTTTACCGTTAGCTTATTCAGCTTTTGATAGTCCACGCATGACGAAAGATCTATCCTTCTTACAGACCAATTTTCCACCTTCAAAGGTGCTAAGCGATAAGGTGTCCTAGCAACATGCATCACGCTAGGTACCAGGTCAATCTAAAAATCCATCTTTTGTGAAGGAGGTTATCATGCCAAATCCTTCCGGAACACTTCTTGAAATTCTTGCACAACAGGTATGGCGTCTAGTCTTATTCCTCCACCTTCATGCTCATGATCTGCATCTTGTACTCTTCTAATCTCTTTCCATGTAAGTCATGTGTCTCATCGTTCTACAATGGCATGCGAGTAGTCTTCTTGCAGAAGATAATCTCGGCCCTATACCTTGATAACCAGTCCATTTCCACGACCATGTCATTACTTCCAAGCCCAAATTGTATAAGATCTATTCTAAGGGCATGGTCCTCTACTAGCACAACACAGTCCTAAATTATCTCCCTAGTATTTACAAGTCTACCATTAGCCTATTTCATAACACGTATCCTCATAATTGGGGTCAAATCCAACTTAGTTATAAAAATCAAAGTCGCTACGTCTAGGTCCTGTCAGTTATTATTGACACCAATCCTGAATGCCTTTCTATGAACAAGGTTGCCATATTACCTTGCGTTGGGTTTGCACAAGTTGTAGGACAGATTTTGAATTGTTCCTTTGTTTTTGATTGACCGTATGCATTTGAATTGTTCCCGGCTTCCACACTCATAATGTCAACGTCGAACTCTTGCCAATTTGACCAACGCATTAATCGGCACAATTAGGTTCACTAACACCTTAAAGCTCTTGGCTAAGCGCTCCAATTGCTTGAAATTGAAATACACATGATGTGACGTCATAGTCGGATGGTGCAGATTGCACTTATTACACTCCGGACAAGTGCCGACATAGTCCTTCGTTGCTAGCACTGCAGCCACATATCCTTTCACGACATTGTCCTTCTTGTCCATTTAAACACCATCTACCTTACCCATTTCCTAACATCCTTCTTTGTCTCGCTAGGTTTCTCGAAGCTCTAATATGTACCATCTCGTCGGCCAAAGTACGTGTTTTTAATATTGCACTCTAAACGATTGGGGGTGCAACATTGACCATCATTTCACGACAGTAGAACCAACCCCTAATGTGCTCTCAACCCCCCTTTTTATTTACGTGTCATAATTAGGGAACACGCTTTGCCAGCTTATTGAATTGGCAAGTATGGGCGTCATGACCACATCTTACCATTACATGATTTGAAGACACAAGATCTGTTAGTGCTCTAAGAAAGATTAACATGTTGTCTTTAGTTGTCTTTTAATATTTTGTAATAGTATAGGGACTAGTTTTATAATTAGTTAGTTCCTTTACTTTTTGTTTCATTATAAATAGCTTAGACTTACAGGTAGTAGGTAACTAAGAACTGTATTCGAACCTGCTTTTATACTTTGTAATTGTCTTAGCTTGATATTAATGAAAACTTGAATTTTGTTGATATCTTGTTTTGATTTGATTACTTTGTGTGAATTTCATTGAATTATGTTCATAAATCATCACAGGTTGGTACATTTGATCCTATCAAATGGTATCAGAGCTGTTGGTAAGCTGTTAGTGATTGATTTTTGAAGTTTATCGAACTTTAAAACTCAAAAATCTCACTGAATCTGTGATTGATATACAATTCAATTGAAAATTTATGAATTTCAGTTGTGTTTCATCATCAGAAATATGACTTGAATCACAATTAGCAGTTCAATTCATCAAATTCAAGTCAGTTTGTTGAATTTGTGTTCGAAAAAGGTTTGAAGTTTTATGACTGAAAATCTCAAAATTAAGTGATTTGTTGTTGAAATTGAATGAAATTAATGTTAGATAATGATTATCGGTATAAAACTCACTTAATTGGAAAGTTTCAATCGAATTCATCAACATTTGAAGAATTCAGAAGATTTGAGTTAGTTACATTCATATGAACATGATGAATGTGGCGCATGAGCTGAGATTAACTGAAAAATTTGCCTAAGTGTTAGGCGCATTAGCACTGTGTAGGCGCATTAACATTGTGTGGACGTTTTTTAGTTCAGACGTTTGAATACTGTTGAAGAGAAGAATCCCAGACGTATCATCTTTGTTGAGAAAGATTACAAGTGTTTAGCCGTTTTATAACTGTTTAGGCGCTTGAAAACTGTTTAGGCGCTTGACAAC
Source organism: Flaveria ramosissima (assembly GCA_025215565.1). Lineage (NCBI taxonomy): Eukaryota > Viridiplantae > Streptophyta > Magnoliopsida > Asterales > Asteraceae > Flaveria > Flaveria ramosissima. The sequence goes on from CM046036.1 coordinate 29,231,487, forward strand.
TATTTAGGCGCTTGACAACTGTTCAGGCGTTTTATAACTGTTTAGACGCATCAACCTTGGGCGTTTTGGAAATTTTTCTAAAGCATTCCCTTAGACGTTTCTCAACTCAAGCGCATCAACTGTTTAGGAGTATAACCACTGTTCATGCGTATCACATTGACACTTAGAATTTTTTTTAAAAAAAGAAATTTAAAAAAAAAAAACTTTTGCATTTATTTTCTTAATTCAAAATCTAAAACAACAAAAATATAAGAATGGTGAAATCAGAAGATTCTGAAAATAGAGTTTCAAAACTTAAAAATAGAGCTGATTTCAAAAATTGGTCTCTCAGGCTAAAACAACATTTTAATTCCATTGACACTGATCTTTGGAAATCTATAGAAAAAGGACCATACATTCCTATAATCACTGATGGGCCTGACAGAGGGTTTGTGTATACTAAAGATTCTCCAGAACCTTATCCAGAAGATGGTCTTCAAGGAGATGATCTGAAAAGAGTTAAGGATATTAAAGCATATTCATTGATGTGTAAAGGACTACCTTTGGAAGTTCTTGCAAGGCTTGATGCATATCAAACTGGATACACTCTATATAAAGCCTTAAAGATCATTTGTGAAGGAGGCAAGGAGATTCAAAATCTCAAGAAACAAAAGTTGAAAAGACAATTAGAATTGTTTCAACATTTGTCTGGAGAAACAATAAATCAGATGATGAACAGATTTGTTCAACTTATAACTGAGATGTCAACAGCTGGTATTAAGCCTGATCTTGAAGATCTAAATCTCAGACTACTCAATGCTTTACCATCATCATGGAAACAAACTGTAACCCTACTAAAGCATACTGAGAAGTTCCCTATGGATCTAGATCTTCTTATTGCAAAAATAGAATCAGTAGAGATTGATGAAAGCTCAAGGAACAATGATAGAGCAACATTAATGTCTCAATATCAGTTTGTTGCTTCTCTTGCAACCACTATAGAGAATGCATTCATGGCAAAGAGTGAGAAAAGTACTGAAGAAGAGGGATATCTGTTTGTTGGAGCAGGATTTTTCACTGACTCATCATTTACCAGTGCACCTGCTTATGCAACTCAGTCCCATTCTCAATCTCCTCCTACATCTCAGTCCCAAACATCAAATGTTCAAACAGAGACTTCTTCATCTAACTCTGCTAAATCTAGCAAAGTTAAAGATGTGATTAACATCCTATTAGAGGATGAAGAGTCTAAAACTGCATTCACTGCATTTATGGCTAGTTTTCAAGCATATCAAGGTAGCCATTTAACTCAACTAGATTTTGTTTTGCAGGATTTATTTGAGATGGATCCTGAAGATGTTGAAGAGATGGACTTAAACTGGCAGATGGTGATGACTGCCTACGGGACTCAAAAACATTCTTATGTCAACAAGAAATACAAGCCAAGTGCAAACAAGACTGTTGGATTTGACAAGTCAAAATCTAGATGTTTTAACTGTAACAGTTATGGACACTTCTCTAGAGAATGCAAAGCTCCAAGGAATAATGGAGGAAATGCTCAATCAAGTTCAAGCAATCAAAGGTTTCAACAAGCTCAGAAGACTTTTCAAAAGCCTTATCAAAGTCTTCCTATGCCTGAGCTTAAAGATGAAACCAAATCATCTGATGAAACAAAGAAATCTCTAGTAGTCAGCATAAAAGATGGTTATGATTGGAGTGCATATGCAGATCAGTTTACAAATGATTTAACATCAAGTTTATCTCTTATTGCAGAAATTCAAGGAGAAGATTGGTCAGAAAACAATGATCCAAAGGTGGAAAGTGATGAAGAAGAAGATGACTATGATTGGAGTGACAAGTCTGATCCTAAGGAGGATACAGATGAAGTAGCTCTAATGGCACAGTCTGATCAACCAAAGGTTGAATCTTCAACTTCAAAATCTGAAACCACAGCTCCAAAATTTCTTGAAATCCCATCTGAAGTGAGAGAAAAACTTTGCATTAAATCATGCTATGAACATGTTGAATACTACAGAAATTACTCATTCAAAATCTGTGAGAAGCTAAAACAAGAAGAATCTATGCATAGCAAACTTAAATCTGATCATAAAACAGCAGATCAAAAGATTATCTCTCTTCAAACTTCATGGAACAAAACAATAAAAGATTTAGAAATTGTTTCTAAACAATTGGAAGAGATGACCAAGAATCTTGAACAGGAGAAAATAGCATATGCTGCTACTCAAATGGATCTGGCAAAAGTAAAAAGTTCAAAAATGATAATAGAAAAACTGGTAAGTGAAAGAAAAGATAAACAAAAAGCAGGGTTGGGTTTCACTCATGAACCTATGTCTGAATCTAGGACAAACACACTACCAGAGAACTTCAATACTCATGATCATTCTCCTGAGAATAAAGCTAAACTTAAAGCTTTCCAGATCAAAAACAAGAATTCAGAAGAAGAAAAGGAAAATGTTCAAGTGTTTGTTGAAAATGATCAAGAAAAGATCAAAAATGGTCATCCAATCAAGATAAAATCTTATGAACCAAAACAAACGAAACAAACCACTTCTGATCAAATTCATGTTGTATTAGAAGAAGTGAAAGATCAAAGCAAAGATAAACAACAGATAGGAACATCAGAAGATTCAAACACCATTAATCTGAAACAAGTTCAATCAGAAAAGGAATCTTCTTCTGACGATGTTTAATCTGAAAATAAACCAAGTGCTTCTAAATCAAAGAATCAAAGAAGAAGAAAGAAATCATCAAAAGCAACATCTGAACAAAACAAAAGTTCAGAAAATTTGATTAAAGCAACAAATCAAACAACAAAACTTAAACCGATAAAATTTGTGTCAGCTGGTTTGTTAAATATGAATTCTCTTCAAAACAACAAAGCAAATATTATGAACAAATTACACTCTGATCTGAAATCTAGTTCAGATTCAAAGACTTCCGTTGTAGCAAAAAGATTTGTTCCTAATACATTCAAGAAGGAAGTTCATGTTAAACAAATGCATAATAATTTGACACAAATCAAACTGTGAAAAATGAAAGACAAAAGAATAACTATTTGACACCAAAATCAAACATTGTGTCAATGTCAAAAGTGAACAAAAAGTTGTTTTTAACTCCACAAAAGTACTTTGAAATTTGTGATATGAAAAATCACAATATTGCTGAGTGCTACTTCAACAAGTACTATCACATATGTGATATGAGAAATCATTCGACAGCAGATTGTTATTTTAACAAATATTGTACTTATTGTGATGAAAAGACTCACAATACTACAAATTGTTACTTTAGAAATAGATCTCTTACTAGAAACTTTGCAAAATCAAACATGAGCAAAGGATTTGTTAATCCACAATATTTGAGAAATCAAACTAATGGATTTCAAAAAGTCATTAATCAACCTACTTTAGGTTTGAGATCTTTTCCGAAGAACAATTATGTGAGATCAAAACAAAACATGCAAGAAAATTTCATACCAAGATCTGTAAGGATGACTAATAAAAATGTTAGTCATCGATACATTTCAAAAGTCGATCAATCAAATGATATGAATGTTCTCAAAAATAAAGCAAACAATTTTCAAAACAATTTCCAAAATAAAATTGGTAAATTCATCAAGAATAAACCTGATTTGAATAATCTTCATTACAAACAATTTACAATTGTTGATAAATTTGGAAAACCCAAGACCATCTCGGCTTGGGTAGATATCTCAACTTAATTTTCTTGTTGTGCAGGTACGCCCAAAAAGACCACTCAATACATGGTATGTGGATAGTGGGTGTAGCCGGCACATGACAGGCAATCCTGCCTTGTTACAAGACTTTGAGTTAAAAGATGGAACTCACGTCGCCTTTGGTGGTGATGCTGGAGGAAAAATAACCGGATAAGGAAGAGTATCAAATGGGATAATAAGCTTTGATAAAGTCAACTTTTGTTCACAGTTGAACTTTAATCTTTTAAGCGTATCTCAAATATGTGACAAATCATATTCTGTTCTATTTGATGATTCATTCTGTTATGTTTTGAAGCCAGGTTCAAGATAAGCAAAGATTGGGTGATTGTTACAGCTGAGAGAGATAGAGATGTATACAAGTTGGATATGTCTCAAGTTGATCCTTCAACTGAAACAACATGCCTAATTGCTAAGGCATCAAATGATGAAAGCCAGCTTTGGCATAGACGTCTCGGTCATTCAAATTTCAAGAATATGAACAAGCTTGTAGCAGGGAATCATGTCATTGGACTTCCATCTAAGAAGTTTGCAACAAATGATCACTGCTTAGCATGTTTGAAGGGAAAGCAACACAGAGCGTCTTATAAGTCCAAGCCTATAAACTCAACATCCAAACCTCTTCAGATGTTACATATGGACCTTTTTGGACCAACAAACGTCAAGAGTATTGGACAAAAATCATATTGTTTAGTTATCATTGATAACTACACAAGATTTTCATGGGTTTTCTTTCTATATGCCAAATCTGAAACGACTGATTTACTAAAAGAATTTATCATTAAAGTTGAAAATTAATTAGAAAATAAAGTGAAAATAATAAGAAGTGATAATGGATCAGAATTCAAAAATGCTAACATTGAAATGTTTTGTGCACAGAAAGGGATAGCTCATCAGTTCAGTGCTCCCAGAACTCCTCAAAAAAATGGAGTTACTGAAAGGAAGAATAGAACACTGATTGAAGCTGCTCGTTCTATGTTAGCTAATGCAAAAATTCCTATCACTTTTTGGGATGAAGCTATATCAACTACGTGTTTCGTTCAGAATCGAATCTTAATTGTGAAAGATAAAATGAAAACTCCATATGAGTTAATGTTTGGCAAGAAACCGAACATAAACTTTTTAAAATCATTTGGTTGTCCTGTTATGATTCTTAATTCAAGTGATCAATTAGGAAAATTTGAAGCAAAATCTGATAATGGATTTTTCGTTGGATACTCATCTGTTTCAAAAGCCTATCGAGTTTAAAACTCTAAGACAAATATAGTTCTTGAAACATTCAACGTTAAATTTCTGGAAAATTCTTTTCCATCAGTTTCAAATGGTCCTGCATGGTTATTTGACTTAGATTCATTATCAAACTCTCTTCAATCTAACTTGTTTAATCAACCAAATTGTCTTGATTCTACAGGTAAGAAGAACTCAAGAGGAGATCTTGGATCTTTCAGTGAGGATTCAGATTCTGATGACCCAGATGATTCTGGCTCAGACTACCCATTTTTATCATTCGTCAAGGATTCAACAATACAAAATCATGATAATACAATTTCAGGTCATTCAGCTTCAATTGATCAGGAAGGATCACAAAATATTCCTAGTGATGGTAATGAGTTTGTGATACCTGAGTCTGGAACATCATCCATCTCTGGTGATGTAGTTGATACCGGTAACTTTGATTACTTTATCAACTTGTTGATACATATGTACCTAGATCCTGATATGAATGTAATATGTCTTGTTTGTCTTACTCTTATGTAATGGTTGGGATATTAATGAAATGAGAATGTTTGTTTGTGATTTATAATGTTTAATATTTCATTAATGAGTTGATATTGAATTGGTTATATAGGTTTGTGATTGTTTGAATTGATACACATAATGTTATATTGATGAATACATTCAAACTTAGCAATATGAAGTTCTCATGCGAATGGCCCATGTGAATGGACCATACGCATGAACAACTTCAGGCGAATGACTCAGTCGCACGACTGAACCAGGAGACTGGATCAGCCGTATGATTGTAACATGATATTGGCTCAGTTGCACGACTGAACACTCAGTCGTGCGAATGATCAACCGCATGGCTCAATCGCACGACTGAACCATACTAATGGTTCAGTCGCCCGAATGAGCAATCCTAACCTATAAATACCATCTAATTCGTGGAAAAACGTAAGCATTCATTCCAATTCGACTCCAGACGTACCCTAGCCGTCCAGTAGCCTCCAAGTTCATAGAACGCTGTAGATCGATTCCTAATCGATTCTTAACGTTAGATTCAATACCTTATTGTTTCTACGTGCGTTCTCACTGATTGGATCGTCAATCAAATAGGATTCCGCACTATTTGGTTTGGTTAACACGTTAATCAGTTGGTATTTCGTTCAAATACCAGATCCTAACAAGTGGTATCAGAGCTTTGGCTCTTGATTACGTGTGATTCAATCAATTTTGATACAAAGGTTGTGTTTTTTCACTAAAAACGCAATCTTTTTGTGTCAAAAGTTGTCTTGGACGTCCCCTGCTCATCAAGTTTTGGTTTCTCCGGCATAAGGCGATTAGGGTTGGTGAAAATTCGGGTTTTTTACGGCCAAAACACGTTAAACCTAGAAATTTTCAAAAAACAGCAGCTTTAGTCGTACGATTGACCCAATCGCACGACTGGACTTCATTTGCATCCCCCAGATGTACGATTGAACTCAGTCGCATCTTCATTCGTACGACTAAGCCTACCGTTCGCATTGTTCATCCGCATCAGTTTCATTCGCACAACTGGACCAATCGCTTAGTTCAGCCGCACAATTGAACCAGTCGCATAGTTCATTCGCACGGGTAGCCCATTCGCATCACTCCATTCGCATGAGTTAACAGATTGTTTGAGAGACTTAAAGTTAATCGAGATGGAGGATCAGTTTTCAGCGTTTACAGCCGGGAAGGACTTATGGATTCAGAACTTACTACTACTGGAAAGTGAGGTGGGGAATCACAATAAACCCCCGAAGCTTATAACGTTAGATGAGTTTCCCCACTGGAAACAACGTTTTGAGATCTACCTCAATGGAGTGGATCCAAATATGTGGGAAGCTATTGAGACGGGGTACAGTATGCCAGTAGGAGCTGAGGGGTGAAACTTACTTTAGGAGGAATGACTGATGCATAGAAAGTTAAATATAATGTAGAAAAGAAAGTATATGCATTGCTAACACAGTCTATCCCTAAGGATTATTTTTACCAGTACTATGAGAATAAGCAAACTAAGAAGTTATGGGATGAGCTGGAGAAAAGATATGACGAGAATGCTTCGTTGAAGGCCATTAAAGCTAAGGAGTTGAAGAAAGAGTTTGACAACTTCTCATCGATGGGAAATGAGAGTTTAGACGATGTCATTGATAGATTCTACCATTTGATGAGCGAGCTGCACACACATGGTGTCACTACTACCATGGAAGATAAAGTGTCAAATTTTGCAGACGGATTGCCAGAAAAATGGGCTTCTTTTGTATCAAATCTGAGACAGAATGGAATGTTAGCAAAGTTGGACATCAATGATTTCATTCTAAAGCTGCGAGAAGAAGCACTTAGGATGAAGTACCGAGCTTAGAAGTCTTCGTACACTCTGAATCCAGCTTTGTACAATGCCACTCCTCAAGTTAAGACGTCTGGAGCACCTCTTCAGACCGCCTCTGTGTCAAGCTCATCTGGTCCTTCACAAGCCTCTCCTTCAGGATCAGAAACATGAGGGTCTTCTAGTACCCACTACATTGGATCTGAAGCAAATGCTACAAGACTGAAGACCGAGAATCTCGGAAATGTGACAGTAGAAGTAGCTCGAGAGCACATAGATCTCTTGGCAGTAGTGGTCCATTCCTATGATGGACTTGTTGCTGGGAAAATTGGAAACTGTCATCTGGAAGATGAGGACTGATGAGGACTACGAGCAGGTAGATGAGACTAACTGGAGAGGATGGATATTATGTGGGCCTTAGCAACTGCTGTCCGGAGGGCGAAGAAGTTTGTGAAAAAGACCGGACAAAACTTGGTTGCTACTAAGGACACTACATTTGGCTTTGACAAGAGCAAGGTGACCTGCTTCAACTGTGGAGAAAAAGGGCACTTCAAAAGAGAGTGTGTGAAGCCAAAGAAGACTGGAAACGGGAATCCATTCTCGTCCTTCACTCGTCAAGACAAGCAAGCTAGCAGTTCTACTTCATCGAGCAAGGATCCAAAAGCCTTGATTGCCCATAATGATGAAGGACAGGACTGGAGCTTTCGGTTTGTCTCTCCGGGAGAATCCAATATAGCGAGCGTGGAACACTTAGATGATGATTCTGCGAGTGAAGGAGATATTGCAGTTGAGCTAGCGATGTCAAACAGTGAAGAGACTGCAACTGAGGTCAGCTACAAGCCTGAAGAAGGGACGTCTACAACAATGACAAATCACCAGAACAAGAGACATCTGATGCTGCGTTGATGGCTAATTCATCAGAACCTCCTCAGGTAAGTACTACTGACCAACTTTTCAAAATCATGCTTGTTCTGATTGTAATAAATTTAGAGAAAGCATAGATCAGAAATTTGTTAGGTTATTAGATCATAATGATAGCTTAGTAAAGGATTTGCAACTGTGCACTAAGGCAAATAGAGTTTTAAAACAAAATGAGCATAGTTACAAAGAAAAGATAGACCTTTTGAATAAACAGCTTAGGAAACTGAAGTAGTAGCCTTTAACCAAGCTAATGACATTAGGTACTATCTTAACTCCCTAGAAGACACTAAGAAACAAAAAGCAGTTTTAGAAGTAGAAGTCAACTCATTAAAGCAAAAACTGCACAGTTGGACAAGTTCATCTCATATTGTCCAACACTTAGTGAGAGAACGTAACAATGGGGAGGGTTTGGGTTATAAAGTGGTTCCACCACCACCTGAGACCTTGATGAACACTAGAGTAGACCAATAAATAACAATCCCATCAAGGATCATGTGGTGTCTACTCCTCTTGTAAGTGATCCAGATTCCTCATGTTCTTCAATTGAATCTGGAACAAAACAAAAGGAGGCCACTTCAAAGGCAAAGGGTAAAATGCCTTGTGTTAATCTGGAAAAAGAATTTGAAAAGGTTAATATAAAGTCAGGGTCAAACAAAGTCAAATCTGAATCTAAAAAGACTGTTAATGTTAACCTTTCACAAGTATCATGTCAAAGTCCAGTAACCAAAAAGGAAAAGATGTTAATAATGTTAAAATAATTAAGTTTGTTAAACAAGAGAAAACATCAAAAGAAGCAGAGTCAAAACCCAAACATATGATGTCACTAGGGTGTCACACACATCTCCATATAGAAAGTTTAATCATAAAGTTGATAGCAGGTCATGCTACAACTGTGGAGAGTGTGGACACATTGCTTCTTTTTGTCCTTACTTTCAGACACCTAGGAAGAAAATTGAACTTCAAGATTCAAAACCTAGGTCTTCTAAGAGGAGTTCTTTAACTCCACCTAGAAGAACTAGTGAACCCAAAGTTCAACCCATTAGCTAGTCGACTGTTTATCACAAACAGGCCTTACACAAATCCGGCTTGTGGAAAGAAAACTCATCCTCTGTGTCTGATAATGATGAAAAGAAGGCACCTGAGCTACCCTCACCTTCTAAGGGTCAATGGGTTGAATTCATGATGTGTGATGCCTCTGGGAAACCCAAGCCAGTAAAGGCTTGGGTTCCTAACCTAAACTAATGTTTTAAATTGTATGTGCAGGGTGTTCGCTACAGTGCTGAAACCAACACGTGGATTGTAGATAGCGGAGCATCCAGGCACATGACAGGAAACAGGGCTCTTTTATCAAACGTCAAACAAATAAAAGGAGGGCATGTTTCGTTTGCTGGTAACAAAGGAGGTTATATCACAGCTCAGGGAGAGGTTGGAAATCAGAAAGTTAAGTTTGATAAAGTGAACTACGTTCAACAACTTCAAAACAACTTACTTTCTGTTTCCCAAATATGTGACAAAGGATTTAAAGTCATATTCGACAACAAGAAGTGTTACGTCCTAAAGAAAGAATAAGTGATTCCGGAGGACCATGTTTTGATGACAGCTTCAAGATATAAATACCTTTATGTTTTGGATCTCTCAACGGCTTCTACAACGGATCATGAAGTTCAGTGCTTCCTATCCAAAGCTACTGAGAAGGACTCCATTTCCTGGCATAGGAGAATGGGACACATTAATCAACGGAAAATGAATCACTTAATCCAGAAGGATCTTGTGAGAGGAGTTAACGTCAAAAATTTCCAACTTCCGAATTTCTGTGTAGCATGCAAGAAAGGCAAACAGATGAAGAAGTCTCATAAGGAAAAGAAAGTTCATTCTATCGAGCTTCCTCTTGAACTTCTTCACATGGATCTGTTTGGTCCAGTCAGTACAAAGAGCATTGCAGGTGACTTGTACTGTTATGTGGTTACTGATGACTACTCAAGATTCTCTTGGGTAATGTTTCTGAAGTCCAAATCAGAAACATTTGAGTCATTCAAGGAATTAGTAACCACACTGGAATCTCTCTACAAGCTGAAGGTGAGACAGGTACGCTCAGACAACGGGACTGAATTCAAGAATCAGTGGATGGAGGCTTACTGCAAGGAAAAGGGAATTGTGCACCAGTTCACTTCTGCCTACACGCCTCAGATGAATGGTGTTGCTGAGAGAAAGAATCGAAGCTTGATAGAGACAGCACGAACAATGCTAGCAGACTCGAAACTGCCTATCCAATTCTGGAATGAGGCAGTGGCAAATGCATGTTACACATTAAATCGAGTTCTGGTAGTCAAGCGCCATGGCAAGACATGTTACGAGTTACTACAACGACGTAAACCTAATCTGGAGTATCTCGAACCATTTGGCGCACGTGCACACTTCTGAAGAAGACTCAAGAAGGAAAATTCAGCGAGAAGGCTGATGAAGGATCTTCCTAGGATACAACATACCGAACAAGAGAGTTTACAACAACTCAACGGGTTTAGTAGAAGTGTGGTGTAATGTTGATGTTCAGAGATATACCACACCACCTACTGGAAAAGGACCCGCTTACTTTTTCGACTATGATGGATTCTTCAAGTCCTTCAACATACCCATCTCCCCTTCTGATGACGAGTTAGCTACACGGATGATGTATGATATCTTGAATACACCATCACTTGATTCAACATCATCGAGCTCACAGGGAGAATCATCTCACCACTCAGGGGGAGCAGTCGAAGACAATGACTCCTCCTCAGAAGATGAAGCTAAAGAAGATGACCAGAACAATCAGGAGGAACAGGTTCCAATTCCTGCAAGTCCACAAGCATCTAACAGTGATGCCTCTTCGACTTCGGAACCTCAAACTCCTTCTACCTCAGATGCAGAACCAAATGTTCATAATCTTGGCTCTGAGGTAGTTGTTCCTACCACTCCAGGATCACGTCTAAATGTCTATCATCCCCTAGACAATGTCATTGGGGATGTCAGATCAGGAGTGCAGACCAGAAATCAGCTGTACTCAGCTGATTATGCCTCGGTAATGGAAAAAGGATACATTCACGATGGTGCTTATCGGTGTTTTGTCTCGCAGTTTGAGCCAAAATATGTCAGTGAAGCACTGAATGATGAGGCATGGGTGAGTGCCATGCAAGAAGAACTTCTTCAGTTCAAGAAGTTAGGTGTATGGACTCTGGTAGATAGACCTAAAGGTGCTAAGGTCATTGGCACCAAATGGGTCTTGAAATGCAAGAAGGATGACCAAGGTTTCATTATCAGGAACAAGGCTCGACTGGTAGTTCAGGGATTTCGACAAGTCGAGGGGATTGATTACAATGAAGTGTTTGCACCCGTGGCAAGGATGGAAGCCATCCGCATCTTTCTTGCCTATGCATCGTATATGAAGATCAAAGTCTATCAATTAGATGTGAAGAGTGCATTCCTTCATGGGGAAATCCGAGAGACAGTTTATGTCAGTCAACCCGAGGGATTTGAAGATCCTTATCATCGGGACAGAGTTTACAAACTCGACAAGGCCTTATACGGGCTTCATCAAGCTCCAAGGGCCTGGTATGAGAAACTCTCGACTCATCTTGTGAAACACGGCTTTCGCAGGGGAGTCATTGACTGCACACTGTTTATCAAAGAAAAAGATGGAGACTTACTGCTAGTACAGATCTATGTCGATGACATAATCTTCGGTTCAAAGAACGAAGAATTATGCAAAGAATTTGAAGCAGTAATGAAGGCGGAGTTTGAGATGAGTGCCATGGGGGAGATGAAATTCTTTCTCGGGTTACAGGTGGATCAGACACCCAAAGGGATTTTTCTACATCAGACCAAGTATGTGGGAGACATTCTCAGTCGGTTTGACATGGAGAATGCTTCTGCAGCTGGGACTCCACTTGCTACAAACCATGATATTTCACCCGATGAAAATGGAGATATGGTAGATGCAACAATGTACCGAGGAATGATTGGATCTCTCATGTACCTCACTGCCTCAAGACCTGATATCATGTTTGCTACATGTCTATGTTCTAGATATCAGGCTAAGCCAAAGGTTAACCATCTGATCGGGGTCAAAAGGATATTTCGTTATCTGAAGGGCACACCCACACTTGGGTTGTGGTATCCTCATGATGATGACTTTGAGCTCACGGCGTATAGTGACTCGGATTACGGGGGCTGCAAGATGAATTACAAGTCTACATCAGCAGGGTGTCAATTCTTTGGGAGGAGATTAGTGACCTGGCAGAGTAAGAAGCAGACCTCGGTTGCATTGTCAACCTGTGAAGCCGAATACGTTGCTGCTCTAAGTTGCTGTTCACAAATCATTTGGATTCAACAGCAAATGCGGGACTACGGTTTAAATTTCTCTTCTACTCCTACTTTTGTTGATAACTCTGCTGCAATTGCAGTAACTAAAAATCCAGTACAACATCCTAAGACCAAACACATCGGTATTAAATATCATTTTATACGGGACTGTTTTGAAAAGAATTTAATCGATGTGGTAAAGATAAATACTGATTTTCAACGCGCTGACCTCTATACAAAAGCTTTTGACAAACCATGTTTTCTATATCTGTTAGAGGTCAACGGCGTTAAAAACAAAAGTGATGTTATTCCTGATGATGATCATGTGTAATTTGATGCAGTGCAGTTAATTTTTTTTTCCTTTTTATTTTCTTTATTTATTCTATTTTCTGTTTAAATTAAATTCATGTTATTTAGCTGTCTATTAAAATCCTAAAATACGTAAATCCGTTATGATTTTAGAATTTTAGGGGGAGAATAGGTCAGCCAGTAACATTAAAAAAATAATAAAAAAACGAGGGAGAAGGAGAGGCTAGCTGATAGAAGGTAGATCGTATCTGTGATACCGATTCAAATACTTTGGAAAATGATAGTACACAGGAACAAATCAAGAGGGACTTTAAAATTTAATTTAGAAAAGATGCAAAATTCAAAGTATAAGTCTGTGTAGTCTGAGCAATATAAAAGGAAAGATGATAGAAAAACTGGTAACTACTAAGGTAACACAACGAAAGTAGACCTAGAGGTTGCTAGACCACAGATGATATGTCGGTAGATTCAACACAATAGATGATCAGACCTAATTGGTGATCTCAAGATCAAATTAAGTTGTTCAACTGACTATGGACTCCCATCTTATTACTGGTTAACACAATCAACAATATTCCAATAAGGGGTAACGAGCATGTAAACGCCACAAATGTGTGCGGATGACCATAAGTAGAGCAAAGCACGAAAAAATGAAAAACAAATGCTATCAAGCTAATAACTTATGTTGTTGGTGCATTATGTGCAAAAGAAAATTAAAGAAGCTCTAACAAGAAGATAGGTTGTGTGCCTCTCTGCTGTGCGATGGCACTGACCTGAGGATAAGCATAACCTAGATATTCTAGAATTCATTGTTGTTTGCCGCCTCTCTGTTGTGCGATGGCACTGACCTGAGGATTGGCTTCTCTTTGAAAGCTCTAAGAATAGTCTCTTCTTGTCAAAATACCCGTAGACCGCTCAAAAACTCCTGAGGAATGTTGATTACCATATAAGCGTGGGATCCACAAATGTTGGTTGAAATAATAAACCTTAAACTATCACCAATTTGTGTCAAAAGTCTGTGTATGGATTTAAGAGGACAAATATACTGACAATCATCGTGGCTAAAATTCTTGAAAGTCCAAATCAATGTGGTAATCTAATAGTACCAGTATGATTTCCTAAATTTGCTAACGACTCTGGATGAAAACTGAGAAGTGAGCATCAAAAGGTTTTGATAACAAGTCCCAAATGATTTGACTTGCCTGTATGATTCCGAAATTGAATTGGTCCAGGTATGGTCAAACTAATTAGAAGCTGCCTATTCCGGAACCGAATCTAGTAGATTTCTATCTTAGGATTTACCTCTCACAAAAAGTAAATAAACAAGTTTAGTTTTTGTACTTTAGTTTAATTCTCTATTTATTTAGTCATTTCAGTTTGTTTGTTGTCGGACTACATCATGGAATTCAGTAAGGGATTAATTCACCTAAAAGGGTCATGTCTGAGATGACCACATGTGTTTTCAAAAGATAAATGGGTCACGTCTGAGGTGACAAAGTGTTTAAAAGGATCACGTCTGAGGTGATCAAAGGTTTTTCAAGTTAAAAGGATCATGTTTGAGATGATCAAATGTTCATAATGTTATTTCAACAGTTAAAAGGGTTTAAATGTTAAATGGTCATAAAGGAAGAAAATTTCATAAGTATGACCCATTCGCACGACTGGATCATGAGTATGGACCAATCATGAGAATGGGTCCCATTCGCACGACAGGACATGAGTATGAACCATTCACCCGAATGGCTTATCAGACTGATCCATTCGACCGAATGAGAGTATGCGAATGAGTCAGTCGACCGACTGAGCTTCAGTCGGCCAACTGAAGGTGCGAATGAGAGTGTGCGAATGAGTCAGTCTACCGACTGAGCCTCAGTCGGCCAACTGAATGTGATCGACTGAGCCAGTCGCCCGACTGAGCTTCAGTCGCCCGAATGAACTGAGCGAATAAGGCCAGTCGGCCGATTGAACTCCGTTTCAGTATTTAAAGGGCCATAGTCAATCGCATTCTCCTCATCACTCTCAATCGCCCCTATTTCGCACATAGTATCGTCTGCCCAAATTTCTTTAGACCTTTTTTATACACTCTTATTGATCTTTTGACGTGCGTTTACATTTATACAGGTATATTAAAGTGAAATCTTATAGAAATCAGAAGAAATCAAGCCCTAATTTGTGATGTTTGATTGAAACAAGAACCGGACCTTAAATGACCTAATAACCTACTGAAACTAAGTAACATGTTAAAAATAAGTCTAATAGGTTACTAGTTATGAGATTGCGAGTCTAACGAACCATTAAACCACGATAAATTACTTGATTTGGTCAAAATTCGAACCTCAGTCGACCGAACAATGGGTAAAGCGACTGGTCGTCCGGATGAACTCCAATCGCACGATTGAATCTTGCGATTGGGTCAATCGGCCGAATGCACTATGTGAATGATCTCAGTCGGCCGACTGAACCAATCGCAGGCTCAGCCAACAGATTGAACTCAGTCGCATGTTTCATTCACCCGAATGAGTTCAGTCGCATGATAGGACAACCGACTGACCTCAGTCACAAGATTCATTCGCATGAATGAATCAGAATGACTTTAAACAAGATACTTAGAACTGAATTGTGATGTGTGACTTTCTAATGGTTCTGTGTCTTGTGTTTCAGATCAATGGCTGATAGATGGTCTATTAACCCTAAGCACAATATATGTGCTCATCTAGACCATACTACTCGGAATGGTGCCGAGTTTATAGAGATCATTGCTTTTCTTCGGCATTCAAGGATCCACAAGGCCATCTCTACTCCATGTACTCCCTACAGGTTTTTACATCAGGCCTTCTGGGAGAATGCTTCTGTTGATCGTTCACGTGAGCCATACAGCATACGGAGCTCCATTTGTGGTATGGATATTGAGATTACAGCTGCTGACATTCAGAGAGTACTTGATCTGGGGGACGATACTGATCACCCCACCAGACTTCATCCGCTTATGGTGAGAGGATGCTTTCTGAGGATTAAGTACGCTGGAGACATCAACTCAGGTGTGCTCAACAAGAGCAACCTGTGTCCCCAGTATAAGTACTTAGCACATGTTATTTTGAAGTGCATTGCTTCTAAGAGGGGTGGGTTTGATGATCTTTCAGACTAGATTCAGAATGCCTATGTGGCACTGGTGCTGAACCACCTCTTCAGCTTCTCGAGCATGATCTTCTCTTATCTTGTGGAGAATCTGGAGGCAAAGGGTAAGGAGGGTTTTTGCATGTACCCCAGATTCTTGCAGCTGATCTTCAATGAGAAGCTGTCATCACTTCCTAAGGAGCGCTACGATGCTGTGGCTTTAGAGATCATGGACGATACGACTCTGGGTCGTATGAGAGTGTACCGGGGTAAGCAGGTAAAGCCCCAGGTAAAGAGATTGATAGGCCATCTGGCCAATGAGAGGTATGTGGCACCGGGTAGACGTCATTGGCGTCACGATGACAGCGACTCAGATGATGAGCGGCTACTGCTCCCAGAGCATGACTCTGATGATGATGATAGCGGGGATGCTAGAGATACCATGCCCACTCGACCGAGGGGCACAACTACTGATAGCACACCTCCAGTATCTGCCCCCACTGGAGATATAGCAGAGTCGGCTGGGTTCCACCAGGATTTTATACCTGATGAGGAAGATGAAGAGTCAGATGAAGAGCCACTGACTAGGACTGTGGGAAGGAAAGTCGTTCCCACAGAACATGGACTCCAGGCGGTTGGTGAATGCCCCAGTGGATCGGGAGAGACTGCTGCTGACCCGACCTATGCACCAGAGCCGTCAATCCGTGTTCTAGGGGGAGCATCCTCCTCGACAGGATCGAGGAAGAAAAGGATGGCTCAGCCCTACGGCATGAAGAAGAAGAAGCGCAGACTCACCTTCATCACCACCACAGCCACCACCTCAGCCACCACCACTACCACCTCTACAGTCACACCATCTGTTACCACAGCCACCACCTCAGCCACCACCACTACCACCTCTACAGCCACACCACCTGTTACCACAGCCACCACCACAGCCACCATCCCTACCACCATTCCTCCTAACACTGCTACCACCCTTCCATCTACCACCATATCATTCATACCTACATCACCACCACTATCATCTAGACCTAACCCAATCTTCACCACTGCCACCACCACCACCACTAGCCACCAAGTCGGGCCATCATCACATCCCACCCATCTATATGGATCACCTCTACCTCCCATTGGGGTAGAGGAACAGCTTTCAGCGCTGAACCGTATGGTGATGCGTCTGTTAGCAGCCGATGACGAGAAGACTGCACAGATTCGTCAGCTAGCAGATCTCACAGCTGCACAGTCTCAGCAGATCTCTCAGTAGGCTCAGCTGATTGAGCAGCAGGCCCAACAAATGGCTGCTCAGAGCCAAGAGATTGCCCAACTCCAAGAGCATAGAGTCATATCAGCAAAGAAGATTGGGGAGTTGGAGGATGCCAAAAGGACTATCATGCTCAAGCTCAAAGGAACTAAAGATGAGCCTCTGAAGATAAAGAAAGGAGATGGTGATGATGGTGATGATGATGATGATGAGGATGAGGATGAGGATGAAGATGAAGAGAGTGATAATGATGAAGGGAATGAGGAAGAAAAGACATAGGACAGGCAGGAGGATGATGATGATGAAGGAGGAGATGCAGCTGCATCGGCCTCAGCTCGGGGTCAAGAAAGACGATCAAAGAGAAATCAAGACCAACGAGCTTCTTCTTCTGCCTCACCTAGTGATGATCCAACTATTCAAGATAAAAGTAATGATTAGATGTTTATGTATTTGATAGTTTTTGTACTTGAATCATGTATTAAACTTATGTATTTGATGTTTATATTAAGATTAATGTATTTTTGTCTTGATTATTAACTAATGTTTGATATGTTACATGTTTAAATCAAGAAGATCCAAACTTTCAAAGGGACGAATTTGATGTTGCTCCCCTACAGCAGGTCAAGACTCAATTGACTATGATTCTTGATCTGCAAGGGATCGTCAGGAGATCAGTGAGTTATACCCCTGAAGAAGGGGAAATAATTCATGGTCTTACAAATGAGCAACTGGCTGAGATGTTCAAGCTGAATCCAGATGGGATCATTAAGGATGCTCCAACTTGTGAGTCTACCAGTGACGAAGAGCTGAACGACATTGACGATATAGAAATAGAAGACGTCACAGCAGAGCATTATCCTCAGTACGCTGACAACGAGGGAAATATGGTTCCCAATCTGGGTGAATCCCTAGTCAGTGATACATTTGAGGTATTGGATCAGATGGAGCAGGAGTCTGAGAAGACTGAAGGAAAAGCCCAAGCCTTAAACGACGACGTTGATATCAGAAAGGCAGAATGGGCTGCATGTTTCGAGGAAATCCGAGCCCAACGCGTCGCTCCTAAACAGAATGTCTACACCAAACTCTACAAAGTGAAGAAACATCATAAGGTGTCAGGCAGGATTATAGTGTGGGCACATTTTGAGGATCTAAATGTTTATGCCATAAAGAGGGAGAAGGGCATAGAGTACTTTAGATTTTCACATGATCTAAAGACTCTCCCTGGTTTTGAGCTCAACCAGCTGGCGAAATTGAAGCTACTATATACTGACCCAAGGAAGATGTCAGGCTGGTTTGAGGCTGCCCTAAAGAAAGAGTACCACACAAGGTGGGTCAACTTCAAACCTCAATAACCTACGAGGTATATCAGCCGTTCTGAAGTTGATCCCATCACTGGTAAGCCCAAGATAATGCTGAAGTGGAGTCCCCCAAGAACAATGTCAAGAATCCCTCTCAGGGAGATGCCACAGGACTTCACTCCACACTTTAAGTGGTGGTACTATGATTGGAGAACCGGGAAGGCGGTCATAGTTCTAAATAAAGAGGGACAAATGGATACCATCAGGGTGTTTGACCCGATGTGACTCACTAACTTGTCTGCTAATGATGTCTACACATTATACAAGTGGCCACTATTCTATGACACGCAAGAGATTGTACAAGCCCTCAAATTCTAAAATGTCATAAGACTCTGCTTTGCGTTTGAGATACACGCAGGAGTCACAAGAGAGGAAAAGTACAAGAAGTATGAATAGGTGATGCAGAAGGTAAGACATTAGATAGATCTAGGTCCAAGGGAGAGTTTGTTTATACATATGTACCTAGATCCTGATATGAATGTAATATGTCTTGTTCGTCTTACTCTTATGTAATGGTTGGGATATCAATGAAATGAGAATGTTTGTTTGTGATTTATAATGTATAATATTTCATTAATGAGTTGATATTGAATTGGTTATATAGGTTTGTGATTGTTTGAATTGATACACATAATGTTATATTAATGAATACATTCAAACTTAGCAATATGAAGTTCTCATGCGAATGGCCCATGCGAATGGACCATACGCATGAACAACTTCAGGCGAATGACTCAGTCGCACGACTGAACCAGGAGACTGGATCAGTTGTATGATTGTAACATGAGATTGGCTCAGTCGCACGACTGAACACTCAGTCATGCGAATGGATCAACCACATGGCTCAATCGCACGACTGAACCATACTAATGGTTCAGTCGCCCGAATGAGTAACCCTAACCTATAAATACCATCTAATTCGTGGAAAAACGTAAGCATTCATTCCAATTCGACTCCAGACGTACCCTAGCTGTCCAGAAGCCTCCAAGTTCATACTCCAAGTTCATAGAACGTTGTAGATCGACTCCTAATCGATTCTTAACGTTAGATTCAATACCTTATTGTTTCTATGTGCGTTCTCACTGATTGGATCACCAATCAAATAGGATTTCGCACTATTTGGTTTGGTTAACACGTTAATCAGTTGGTATTTCGTTCAAATACCAGATCCTAACACAACTCACCGACTCAAGTTCCAAACTTCAATCCACATTCTTCTACCTTGATACATGAGCTTTCCAACTTGAACCAAACACATCTAGATGTTAATGTTCAATGTGGTGAGATTCCAACATCTCGTATTCACAAGAATCATCCAATTTCTCAGATTATTGGTCCATTGAATGAGAGAACAACAAGGAGTAAATCAGAACAAGCAAACATATGCTTATACTCTTGTTTTCTTTCTCAAATTGTTCCTAAGAATGTTACCAAAGCATTAAAGGACAATGGTTGGATAGAAGCCATGCAAGAAGAATTACTTCAATTTCGCAAACAAGAAGTGTGGAATTTGGTGGATCTACCTGAAGGAGAAAATGCAATAGGCACGAAATGGCTATTTAGAAATAAGACTGATGATCGTGGTGTTGTAATAAGGAACAAAGCGAGACTTGTTGCACAAGGATACACACCAAAAGAAGGAACATATTATGATGAAGTATTTGCACCAGTTGCAAGACTTGAATCCATTCGAGTTTCTCTGGCTTATGCTTCATTCATGAAATTCAAGGTGTATCAAATGGATGTAAAGGGTGCATTTCTATATGGTCCTATCACTGACGATGTGTTTGTGAAGCAACCTCCAGGCTTTGAGGATGCACAATTTCCACATCGAGTATATAAGCTGAGTAAAGCTTTATATGGACTTCATCAAGCCCCTAGAATTTGGTATGAGACATTATCACAACACTTAATTCAACATGGATACAGAAGAGGGAAAATTTATCCAAATTTATTGATAAAGAAGGATAATAATGATCTTTTATGTGTACAAGTGTACGTTGATGACATCATATTTGGTTCTACCAGTCCGAATTGTGCAATGAATTTGAAAAAATCATGAAATCTCGGTTCCAAATGAGTTCTATGAGAGAGATTAACTTCTTTCTTGGACTTCAAGTCAAGCAAACTGAAGATGGAATCTTCATCAATCAAGAGAAGTTTGTTGACAAGCTCTTGAAGAAATTTAAGTTGCAAGACTGTCAGTCCATACGAACTCCAGCAGATGTTAACACCAAGATTGAACCTGATCCAAAAGGAAAATCTATTGACCAAACTTTATACAGATCAATGATTGGCTCTTTGATGTATCTTACTGCATCTAGACCGGACATTATGTATGTTGTTTGTGTTTGTGCCAGGTATCAATCAGACCCGAAAGAATCTCACTTAATTGCTGTCAAAAGGATATTCAGGTATCTCAAAGGTAAACCAGCCTTAGGGCTTTGGTATCCTTACGAGGGTAAATTTGAACTATATGGATATATAGATAGTGATTAAGGTGGATGCTGTCAAGATAGAAAATCTACTTCGGGTGGGTGTCAATTTCTTGGTCCCCGATTAGTCTCGTGGCAATGTAAGAAACAGAAAAATGTATCTGTTTCAACTGCAAAAGCTGAGTACATTGCTGCATCAGCAGGATGTTCTCAAATCCTTTGGTTGCAAAATCAACTACTGGATTATGGGTTCAATTTTCTTAAAACACCAATTTACATAGATAAAACAGCTGCTATGTTCATAACAGCTAATCCTGTTCAACACTCAAAAACAAAACATATCGAAATTCGATATCATTTTCTTAGAGATAACTCTGAAAAAGGATTAATCATATTGATTCAAATTGCAACAGAAAAACAGTTGGCAGATCTATTTACTAAAGCCTTCCTACCAGGACGGTTTGAGTATTTAGTAGAATCAATTGGTCTTATAAATCATATGTGAACTCCATAAATCTAAAGATCATAATAAGTGATCCTCTCATTGTTAATTGCCTGTTTATACTTTGTGTGTGTGTGATTCTTGTTTTCCTTAGAAAAATCAAATATAAAAATATAAATCAAAACTACAAAAATAGAGTCTTTTTCTAATTTTTAGAAAAATAGAGTCTTTTAGAAAGGAATATGTTATGCAACATGTGAGAAATGATAGTACATTAGTGAGATCAGTTGCATACTTCACTCATTAATAAAGTCTAGACATGATCAGATATGATGTGTAGACAATATCTGATTATTATGCTGAAAAAGTAAATTCTTGTGATCAAACTAAATATTAATGCTTGTGTGTATTCATCTGAGTACTTTTGAGTTGTTTTGGCTTCTCAGATTGAATGCTTGTTAAGTTACACCACTCACACTTGTTGATACTGTGGTTAATCATGAGATCTGTTACAAAGCATCATCTCACTTCTCTGTTATGAGTCATCATAGACCTGAAGTGCTGAGATATCCTTTGTTGTAAGTGATTACAGACCTGGATACTCTCTTTGATTCAAAAGATGCCAATGTGCACAAACTATTCAAATGAATAGTCAGAGCTGATCAAATGGTTATCCATGATCATTCTCTATTAATTTAAGTAACATGAACTCTGGTGATACATATGTTTCAGGTAATAAGTTGAGTATGTGTTCTTTCTTGCATATCATGATGATGGTTGAGCTCTCTTAGTCTCTGTATGATTTACATCATGTCATATCTAAATCTACCCTAATCAATCCAAGAATTGAAAAAGTAAGTGAGTTGATAATTTGTCAAAAACACTCATTGTCTGTCTTTAGATCTTGTGTCTCCTTTGCTGTGATATCACTGACCTGGAACACACTTGATCAGGATTTATTCATTGTCTATGACTATTCTCATCTTTTTTATTTTAATGTGCTGATCTTCATTAATATGATCTCACTGCAGACATTAATTCTTTTGTTTATCTTAGATTTTGATTCTGCTTTCATTTTGCTTTTATGCATGTTTTTTTTGTGTGTGAAGGCAATGTCACAATGTGATGTGTGATCTTATTATCTTTCCTAAGAAACTTATAAGTTTTTTAAGCTTAAAAGTTTAGGGGGAGTAATAAATGAAAGAGTTGTTCTCAGAAAATAATCAAAATCAAAATTAAAATGTTGAATTGAAAGGATGATGCTATATGTTCAAAGTATTTGTGTAATTTGAAAATGTAATTTTTGAAAAATATAATATGAACCTACATAAATTTGCAAATGAAAATGAAACCGTCATAAGTTGAAAATTAGATGATAATTGATTTTATGTTGAGACTAAAATGAAGGGACAAAATAAATTTAAAAAATAAAAAGAAAATAAAATTTTGTGAATTGAAAGTGCAAAATGCAAAAAGTTCAAAATTGAGGGACTAAAAGGTAAAAAGTTTAAAAAATTCAAAATTATGCTTCAAATGTTTTAAAAATTAGTATGAAATATTACTAATATTTTTAAACAGTGTGTATGTGAAGAAATTGGAAATCACAAGTGTTAAAATCATGAAAGTCAACTCAAAGTCAAAGTCAACTGAAAGTCAACTCAAAGTCAACTCATGCACCTAAATAGTGCACATACGTCTAAATAGGAGCATGATGAAATTTTCAGTAATTATACAAGTGTTTGGACGTTTGACACATTCCCATGCATCTAAATAGTTGTTATAAGTCCATGATTTTAATCAAGTATTGGGCGTTTGTGATAATCCCATGCGCCTAAACAGTGAATGAGTTTGATTTTGACCAAGTGTTAGACGTTTGACATGTCTCATGCGTCTACATAGTTGAAAAGTTTCAAAATTACAAGTGTTAGACGTTTCAAAAAGTCCATGCGACTGAACAGTGCAAAAGCGCCTAAATAGTGCTTATGCGTCTGAACAGATCCCATGCGTCTGAGTCAAAACGCACAAACAGTGCTCATGCGTCTAAAAAGTTAGTGAATTTTAGGGTTTCATACGCCCAAACAGGGCTCATGCGCCTAAAATTTCACTTAATATAAATTGAACACTTACACTTATTTCCTCATTCACACTCAAATTTTCACAGACAAAACCCCTGAACTTGCGACTATCACTTATCATCATACTCTCATTTCATCTGCGATTGTATCAAATCCTGTTGATTATAGATAGTATTTGGATCTATAAACGTAAGTTTGTGATTCAAATCTGTGAATGTTTGGTTAAATCAGATTATTGGTATAGGTGTTTAAATGCTATTTGTACGTTCGAACCCTATATAATTCAAAGTTTAACTAATCAAATGTGAATCATATCTAAAATTGACTTTGGATTATTGATAAGAATCTGATTGCGAGTAGGTTGATGTAAAGTTCTTAATCTGAAAGTGAAAATGATTTGATGATTGTTTAATTAGTCGGTTCTTCGATAAAAGAAGAAGAAGATGAACAGACAGATTAAAGTTTGAATAAAAAAATAAAAAAAATTAAAATCAATTTTTTTTAAATAAGTAAATCAAATTCAAATGTTAGATAATGAATTCAAAGTGAATAAAGTTTAATGTTTTACAACTTAAAATCTTAATTCAAAAGTCAAAATCAAAAGTCAAATTCAAAAGTCAAAATCAAAAGTCAAAATAATAAGTCAAATTGAATGAAAAAGTTATCAGTTAAAATTGCTAAGTCATATGTAGAAATGAATTTCATTAATCAATATTCAATGTTCTCATAATACTTTCTTTGTGTTTTGCAGATGGCAGAATTGAAGTTTGAGCCAAAGCATAATGTGGCTGCCTACTTAAATGATGAAAACAGAGAAGCCATTGGATATAAAGAAATTATTAGATTTCTTCTCAGAACAAAATATGTATATGCTATGTGTGCAAGACCAATGATCAATGGAAGATTGATTAAGAGATTCTGGAGAACTGCACAAGTTGAAAGAGATGATGAAAGGAACAAAGTTCTAAGAGCTTATATTACAACAGAAAGAATGCTTGAAGTTTTCGAAGAAGCAATCAGAATAGCGCTAAGACTTGGTGACAATGACCCTGAAGACTTATCAGAATATACCTTCAATGAATGTAGAGAGGTTTTTCTACAAATGGGTCATCCAGATCATTTCCCTAAAAAGAAATTTTTCAGAGCTTGAGTGTATAAGCATTGGAAGCTTTTATGCTATATTTTCAACATTGCATGTCTAAACGAAGTGCTGGTTGGGATTCATTCCCTGTAGACATTGCATCTCCCATTATTGCCTTAGCCACAAATAGAAGATTTAATATGGCTAAGTGGATAATGAATGGCTTCATTTTTGTAAGGATTTTTTTAAGTCTGATGCAAACCAAAACATCTAATGTCTCTCTGCAAGTAATGCACTAAGAACTGAAGTAGAATTGCTTCGGAAGTTTTACACCATACACTAGAAATATTCTAAGTGTAAAATCTTCCGAAGCCAAGACCAATATCTTCCGAAGCCAAATATGAAGTCTTCCGAAGCCTCAGAGACAAAGTCTTCCGAAGCTTCATCCTATGAAGACAGATTTCTTCTGAAGACTTTTAGTAACATGCTTTATCTGATGTACTATTCCATAAAGCTAGACACCTTTCCGCTGCATCTCTGTAAAGTCACCATCTTTCATGAGTTGGTGAAAAGGTCCATGCTTTTGGTAACTATACATTGAGGTCTTGAGTCTGTAACCTTCTACTTTATGTACTTTATCCTTTTTGTAATAGATAAGGATGTGTGCTATGGCATGTCATAGTCACAAGGTCAAAAGGCAGATATGCCTTTTGATTCTACAATTGATTTTGTTTGTGTCTAGTCAATTGTATCCAGCTGGCTTTCAAAGTATAGCCGGCTGTAGGTTGTAGTATAAGTATTCCAAGTTCTAGTATCTTTGTTCATTCTTTGTAACACTTGTAATAGAACTTGAGAAAGCAATATACTGCCTCCTTGAAACCCAAATCTCTTGTTCTGTCTCTTTATCATTACTTGTGTTCTTTGTATCACTATTATGGTTAATCCAGTTTACTGTTTGATCAAGTTTAGTTAATCTCCTCTTTGTGTTGCTGTGTTGTAATTGTTAAGCCCTCACACACACAAATACTAAACTTTCAAAATGGCATCCATTTCAAAGACTGATATGGAGACTGGAACCATGAACAAGTCCCCACTGATCACTCTTGATGACTTTGATACCTGATGTATGAGAATGGAAGGTTTCATCAGGTCTCTAGACTCAAGAATGTGGGAATCTGTTGAAAATGGACCTTTAATACCCAGCACTCCTTCTGCTACTGGTGCTGGTATGATCCCCAAAGATGTGGCTAACTACTCAGATGAAGATAGGAAGAGAGTAGAGATTGATAGAAAAGCCATGACTGCTCTTCAAACTGCCCTTCAAAACTCTGTGTACAGAGGTTTCAAGAAGTGCAAAACAGCTAAACAGCTGTGGGATGCACTAAAACTGTGTATGAAGGCTCCTTTGAAGCTAAGGAGAATAAGAAGGATCTTCTGAAGCAGCAGTTTAAAAACTTCACCTTCAAAATAGGTGAAACCATGACTCAGCAATACTTCAGGTATGTTGAGATAGTGGATACCCTTGTGGATGGAGGAGTTCCTCTTGAAAACAGAGACATTATAAGGAAGTTCATGTCCTCACTTCCTAGGCAATGGACACACTACTGTGTGGTGATCAAGAGGACTGAAAATCTCAAAACTCTTACTCTGACAGAGTTATATGGGATTCTCAGTGAATACCAGATGGAGATGAACATGCAAGGTTCCTCTGGCAACTCCAACAATCAATTGGGATCAGCCGTGCATGTGGTTGAAAGAGATAGCATAGAACCCCAACATCATCTCATATACTACCCTGACAACTCACCAAAGGGTCCTTTCATCACCTTCCCAGAAACACCTAGGGAGAACTACTCTCAAGGAAGCCCATTCCAAGAGACAAAATCTTCTCAAGCTTTTGTGTCTTCTGATGAAAGTTGTGGTAACTCTCTTTTTACACTTGAAGACCTGGATTGTATCGATCCAGATGACCTGGAATATATGGAAATAGTTCAGCAGATGGCTCTTCTCACTCATAGAGCCAAGAAGTTTTACAAGAGAACTGGAAGGAGGTTTCCAAGCAATGCAACCAGTGGAAAGTTTGGCTTGGATAAAAGCAAAGTCAAGTGTTACAACTGTAACTTGATGGGCAACTTTGCTAGATAGTGTAAGGCACCTAAAACAAATGGTGGCCAAGCACAAACCAGACCAAACTACACTGACAAAGCCCCTCAGAATGAGAAGCCAAAGCAACAAGCTGCTGTTGCTGTTGAAGAAGGAGGCTTTGACTGGAGCTTTCAGGTAGAAGATGCTTCTCCAAACCAAGCACTAATGGCAGATCATGATGAAGCCAAGGTATTAGAACATCTCTGTACTCCTGAATGCATTGCTAAAGTTAACAGATATAGGTCCTATAACTTGGAAATGAGATCTGATGTTGAGTCTTTAAACATTTTAAAAATCTGATTTTAGAAAGTCTGAAAATGATTATAAGCTAAAAATAGAGGACTTAGAGAAAACCATTTCAGTACTAAAACATGAACATACAGATTTTAGGACTCAAATCCATGATCTCATAACCAAGCTGACTGAGTGCCAGGCTGAGCTTGTGATCAGCAAAGCCAGGGCAGAAAAGAGTGTTCTTGAAGAAGAGACTTCAAGAACATGATATCCTCATCCCTGCACAACAAGGTGTGTTATCAAAATAGACAGGGACTGGGATCAAATGAGATATCTCCTCCACACACAATCTTGTCTGTAAGATCTCCTAGGTGTGAAACTTGTGAAGATGGGCTTCCTCTCATAGATCCTATAAGTGAAGAGGATGAAGAAGAGATAGTGAAGAATTCCTCTGAGAAGAGTGAAGAGGAGGATTCTACTAAGGGCCGCTATCCCTCTGTGGAGAAGAAAAATTATGTGATGACCAAGTCAAAGAGAAAGAACTTGATCAGGAAAAGCAAGAGAAAAGCAAAGAAGGCTCAAGAGATCAAGGCTACTTTTGACTCTAAGCAGAAACAAGTTTTTATCTCTGCAGGGTTTAAAGTAGTAAAGACTGAAGACATCAACCAAAACTCCTCAGCTAAGAGTTCTGGTTCTTGTTCAAATCATCTCAGTACCAAGAAGAAGACTGATCTGCTGTGTACCACTGCTGCACAGCCTGGACCATCAAACTCCAAGAACAGTTCACAGCCCAAAAGAACTGTCTCATCATCTACAAAGATGAAGGTGGAGAAGGGATGTGACCAAAGACAGTCTTGCTCTCATAAGGAGACTATGTGAAGAAGAAAATGTTGTGTGTCATGTGTGAAAGTACCTCTCACATTGCTAAGGATTGTCCATATAATCCTAAAAGTACTGTCCATATGATCAATACAAAGACTTCAAAGAGTTTCAAGAAGATTCAAGCTTCGAAAGGAAAATTTGTTTCCTTCGGAAGCTCCAAATCAAAGAAGAAGGTAAATGGAAAATTACCTTCAGAAGAAAATTGGTCTCGGAAGAAAGGAATTTTTCCGAAGCACTGAAGTCTGCTGCAGTGACTACAGAATCTTTCGAAGGTTCAGTCATCAAAACTTGTGAAGTCCCAAAAGCTTCAATGGCTATGAAGGTCAAGTCCAAGACTCCAAAGGTGGTATGGAAGTCTAAGAAAGACCAAGTGACTGAAGTTTCTCCATCAACAACAGCTGAAGATTCCTCTTGCACAACCATAGGATCTATTACTGTTGCATTACCTTCTATTATACTTAGTGCGCCCAAGACAAGTAAGGCTTGGGTTTTCAAATGTAACTAATCATTTTCTTTGTGCAAGCTCAAGATAAACAGGAATGTCTGGATCATTGATAGTGGCTGTTCCAGGCACATGACAGGCAATAGGTCACTACTCCATAACTTTGAGGAAATTGATGGAGGACTAGTTGCTTTTGGAGGAGATGAAGGTGGCTACATTTCTGGAAGGGGCAAGGTCACAAATGGTAAGCTCAGCATTGAACAGGTAAACTTTGTCAAGGAGCTTGGGTACAATCTTCTGAGTGTATCCCAATTTTGTGATCAGAGTCATAACACGCTCTTTACTGAGCATGAGTGCATTGTTCTCAAGCCTGGAGTAGTCATTCCTCATGAGCACATCCTGCTTAGAGCCCCTAGGAAAGGGAACATGTACAAGATGGATTTGCAAGAAACATCTCCCTCTGGAGAAGTTTCATGCTTTCTATCTAAAGCAAATAATGATGAGTCTTTCCTATGGCATAGAAGAATGTGCCATGTAAACTTTAAGAACATGAATAAACTAATTAAACATGATTTGGTAACTGGAATGCCAAAGAAAGAGTTTACAAGTGATGATCATTGTGTTGCATGCCTGAAAGGGAAGCAATATAAGGTATCTCACAAGCCTAAGGAAAAGATCTCTATCACTACTCCCCTACATTTGTTACATATGGATCTCTTTGGCCCCACCAGTGTAATGAGTCTAGGAAGGACCTCTTATTGTTTGGTGATCACAGATGATTTTACAAGATTCACTTGGGTTTTCTTTCTTAGAACTAAGGATGAAACCCTTGAGATTCTGAAGAATTTCATCTTAAAAATTGAGAATCAAAGTGATCACAAGGTCAAAACCATAAGATGTGATCAAGGGACTGGATTCAATAATCAAATCCTTGATACATTTTGTGATGATAAAGGTATTACAAGACAATATAGTGCTCCCAGGACTCCTCAGCAAAATGGTGTTGCTGAGAGGAGAAACACGACACTAATTGAAGCTGCAAGAACTATGTTGTCAGACTCTAAACTGCCCATCACCTTCTGGGCAGAGGTAGTAAATACTGCTTGCTATGTGCAAAACAAAGTGTTTAATAGTTAAGACACATGGTAAGACTCCTTATGAACTTTGGCACAAGAGAAAACCTTTCATTGGTTTTCTTAGGTCATTTGGATGTCCCTGCACCATCTTGAATACCAAGGATCAAATTGCCAAGTTTGCTGAGAAATCAGATGATGGACACTTCATTGGATACTCTTCCCAAGCTAAAGCTTATAGAGTATACAATCTCAGAACTGGAATTGTTGAGGAGTCAGCCAATGTGACTTTCAATGAACACACACCCTGTGTGGCTGGTTCTGGTCCTGATTGGCTATTTGATCTTGATTTAGTTACCAGCTGTTTTAACAAATCTTGTGAGAATGTTTCAGGATCTGCAGGAAATTTAAATACAGATGATCCTGATCCAAGATTTGAGCTAGGAAGACTCTCAACTCATACATCTTCAGCTCCAGTTAGAACTACTTCAGCAAATGAGGTTTCTATCAGCACTATAATGACAAATTCAACTGATACATCTGGGGTGCCTTCAAATTTCAGCTCAGAGGCTCCACAACCAGATAAAGATACCTCAATTGTGGAAGACAACTATGGTGATGGTGAAAGTGATCAGGAAATCCTTGATGCTAATAATCACAACATAGATGACAACATCAATGATGTCACACACTTTTTGGATCAAGTTAATCTTGATAAGTGTGGTGCTGTGGAGGGTGAATCATCTATGCCAGATCTAAATTTCTCAAATTTGGATCTTTCTCAGCAACTTGCTATGATCCCTCAGCTAAGGATCCACAAGTCTCACCCCACCACTAACATCATTGGGGATGTTGTCACAGGGGTAAGAACAAGAGGACAAACCCATGAAGCAAATGTTTGTCTTCACTCTTGTTTCTTATCCCAGATAGAGCCTAAGAAAGTTGATGAAGCTCTAAAGGATGGAAGTAGGGTTGAAGCTATGCAACAAGAGTTGCTTCAATTCAAAAGGCAGAAAGTTTGGAACCTTTGTCCTCTTCCTCATGGGAAGACTACCATTGGAACCAAATGGGTTTTTAGGAATAAGAAGGATGATAGAGGAATTATCATCAAGAACAAGGCAAGACTAGTTGTTCAAGGATATACACAAGAAGAAGGGATTGACTACACTGATGTCTTTGCTCCTGTAGCAAGATTAGAAGCTGCTAGGATATTCCTCGCATTTGCTGCATCCAAGAACTTCAAGGTCTTTCAACTTGATGTAAAGTGTGCTTTTCTGTATGGAGTGATTGATGAAGAGGTATATGTCAAACAGCCACCTGGTTTCGTAGATCCTGATCATCCTGATTATGTCTGCAAGCTTGACAAAGCTCTTTATGGGCTGCATCAGGCACCCAGGAAGTGGTATGAGACATTGTCTGAGTATCTTTGTAAACATGGATATATTAGAGGTACTATAGATGGAAATCTCTTCATCAAAGGACAAGGAAATGACTTATTGCTAGTTCAAGTATATGTAGATGACATCATCTTTGGTTCAACTAATCCAAAGCTCTGCAAAGACTTTGAGAAGCTGATGAAAAATAGATTTGAAATGAGTGCAATGGGAGAACTCAATTTCTTTATGGGAATTCAAGTGAAGCAAGTTGAAGATGGCATCTTCATAAGTCAGTCAAAGTATGTTCAGGACATACTCAAGAGGTTCAACATGACTGATTGTAAGATTGCTAAGACACCCATAGCCAGAAACCACTCCCTTGGACCTGATCTTGAGGGGGAGTGTGTAGATGAACATTTATACAGGGTTATGATTGGGTCTCTTATGTATCTTATAGCTAGCAGGCCTGATATCATGTTTGCTACATGTATTTGTGCAAGATATCAAGCCAACCCTAAGATGTCTCACCTCATCACTGTCAAAAGGATTTTAAGATACCTCAAAGGTGCCTCAACACTTGGTTTATGGTATCCAAAGAATCCTGACTTCAATCTGTATGCTTATACATATAGTGATTATGGTGGTTGCAACATGACTGTAAAGTCTACATCTGGGGGATGTCAATTCCTTGATGGAAGGGTTGTCTCATGGCAATGCAAGAAATAATCCTGTGTGTCTGCATCAACTGCTGAGGCTGAATACATTGCTGCTGCAAGTTCCTGTGCTCAAGTGCTTTGGATTCAAAATCAGATGCTGGACTATGGATTTAACTTCAAAGAGACTCCTATCCACAAGACAACAATAGTGCTATCTCTATCACTGAGAATCCTGTGCAGCACTCAAGGACCAAACACATCAATATTAGGTATCATTTAATAAGAGATAACTATGAAAAGGGATTAATTAAACTAGTCAAAGTTCATACAGATGAACAATATGCTGATCTGTTTACAAAAGCTTTTGATGAACAGAGATTTAAATATCTAATATCAGCTATTGGGATGATTAACTTTGAGTAGATCTTTTCTTAAAACTAATTCTAATTATTTCTTAAAATATGTGTGTCCTAAGTTGTCTAGTTCATCACTTTCATAAGCTCATGTTTTCTGTGGATATAAAATCTTTTTTAAGACTTTCCTTAGATTCTTGAAAATTTTCTGATCCTTCGGAAGATATACTTTTACCTTCGGAAGAAAATCATGTCTTCAAAATAAATAACTGTCTAAGAAAGTTTACCTTCGAAAGAAGTCTAAATCTATCTTCCGAAGCTTAAATTCTTGTCTCAGACACTTATTTGTTTTTAAGGACTTTTTCCTTTCGAAGCAAAATTAACTCTCGAAAGCTTTGTTGTTTCATATACAAAGCATTCAAGTGTTTATTTCTTTTCCGAAGCAAAATTTTCAAGACTCTCAGAAAAATCTTCCGAAGTCATTTTAGCTTCGGAAGCTTTTTCATTAAAAAACTTCCGAAGATAATTTACCTTCGGAAGCTTTTTGAATTCCAAGAAAACTACTTTTTGAGTAAAAGTAAACTACTTTTTCAGAGGTGGGACCGACTTTCGGATTTCAAAGTTTATCCTCTTTCATTAACTTTGGTTCAAATCTCTTTTCACACAAACACCCAACAGTTCCCCCTCTTTCTCACTATCTTCCTCAATTCTACTATTCCTCAAACCTAATTCCCAAATCCGCCTTTTCTTTTTACCTTTCTTCAACCTTAAGCTTCTCAAATGGCCAACCTTAACCGCAGAAACAACCCAGATTTCTCCATGCAACTTCACAGGCAACACAACAAGGTTGCTCTGTTAAGCTCTGAGAAAGATGAAAGTTTCTCAGAGATTTGCCAATTCTTAACTCTATCAAATTACTTCACCTCCCTAACCATTGATCCTACTCTGTATGAGGATCATCTGCTTGAATTCTGGAAGACCTGCCAAGAGGTCATTATGGATGGGGAGAAGGCACTGTCTGCCACAGTGCAAGGGAGGACAATCTTCATCACTCCGGCCATCATCAACTCTCATTTGCAGCTAGATGATGAAGAAGGTGAGTTGTCCTTCCCAAAGGAAGCTGTCAATCATTCCTTTGAGTAGATGGGCTATGAGGGAGATTTCTCTGTAAAGACCTTTAGGAAAGGGAAGGTCTCATCCCAGTGGAAATACCTACTCCATGTGGTTATCCACAGCTTGTCAAACAAGCATGGTGGGTGGGACCAGATTCCTGAGGATCTCTCCCTCATAGTGCATAGAATGGTTCAAGGGGTCAAGTTCAGGTACTCTCAATTTGTCTATACCAATTTACTTGCAAACTTGGACTCCTTAGAGTATTATATGTTTCCTAGATATGTTCAACACATTCTCAACTGTGAACTGGGCTCACAGTTGAGGGAAACAGATAATATTCTTAAATTGGGACAGATGAAGCCCGGCATCTTTAAAATCATGAAGAAGCCAACTATAGGCTTCTCAGGGGTAGAAACAGCCCTTGTCCCCAAAATGTTAGAGCTCATTGCTCAAGGTGACAACCTAGCAACACAAGCTAGTGTTGAACCCACACCTTCTACTTCTTTACCACTAAAAAGGCCTCAAATAACCCTCACCTACCAAAGAAAATCCAAACGAACCCCTGCTCAAGCTATTGAGTCTGTGCAGGTACCCATATACTCACCTTTACAGGAGGAAGTGGACACTAGAGCTCCCACTTCCCCTGAGGAGCAAACCACTCCCATCTCTTCAACTATCAGGGCTGAGGTTCCTCATGCTCACCCTGATGAGCTCACAAGCCCAACAACCTTAAGCCTTCACTCTGAGTCTCAACACTCAATTGAACAACCTTCAGGGGACAGTTACCATCCCCAGCCTTTAGATCTAAATCAACCCATTCCCAACCTATCCTTCTATACTGATAAAGACTTAGGATTTAGTGAGTACCATGAGTCTCTCTTCTCTTCCCCTACTCAAAGAGAGATGAGTACTCCTGAGTCTCCTCAGTCTAGCCCACATCAGTCATCTATAACTAAGGTGGACACTTCTAAACCTGTTCAGGATGTCCATATGGAAGAGGCTCTCACTTCTGCAAGTGATTACATCATTAAGACCTCAACCATGGCAACTCAGCCCACTGACATCTCAATTGAGATTGCTAGGGAGCAGAGGAAAACCAGCAACCAAGAACCTCAAGCTGGTGGTGAGAGAGAGGACTTTGGTCCAATCATCTCATCCCCCAATGATTCTTCTGATGAAGAAGAGGGGAATCTGAGACTATTGGTGCACAAATTGTCTAAAACATGCACTTACCTAGTCTTAAAGGCCAGTCACCTTGAATCTCAGGTGACTACCTTACACAACAGGGTTAATGATCAGCAACTTCAGATTTCATATCTTAAGGAAAAACTAGCTGGGAGACCTTTAAGAAAAGCTCAACCAGGAACACAAGAACCTGTGGATGTGATTGATTTATCCTCCAGCTCAACTATGCAAGTGGGTGATGCTACCAAAAAGGGAGAAAGAGTCATTGCAGCCACAGAACCTGGGAGTTCTTCACAGAGAATGGACATAGAGGACTCACCATCCTCACTTGCAATTGTGCATTCTCAGCAACTTCCTCAAGTTCACATTAATGTGTATTCTATAGACTCTATCATTAGGAGTCTCTTTGAGGAAGGTATACCAAGGGCTGTGTCATCCCCACCTCAAGGAACTTCAAACTACATCATAAGGTGGAGGTATGATACTGACAGAAGAGCCCTTATTCTTCACAGAGTTCAAGGGCAACAAGAAGTATTTGACTTTCAAAGCTTGAACTTCTATGAAAGTTTGGATCTAGTCAATATGCCACTTGTCAATCCAAGCAACTCAAGACAAGCTGACAGATTGGCTCAAAGAATCCAAGACAGGATCACTGCAGAGTTCAGCTTAACAAGGAGACTTAGGCAATCAGGCAATGTCATCGGTCAACTGGATGTTGAGGTGGACCCTAAGATTAGTTTCATAGGGGAAACCTTGACTGAAGGCCCAGTGGCAGAACCTGAGACCCCTGTCTCATCATCATCAACTACTGCAGAGATTCACACTTCATCTGAGACACCTGCTGGTGAAGGTGTTTCTCAGCCTCTCTTTGGCCAGAGCATGGATGCTACACCAAGCAATGAAGGCCAAACCTCTATCAACCCTGAGTCACAAAGGTTTGTGGGTGACAAAGGGAAAAAGATTTTGACTCCTGAGGAAATTGAGGAGGAAGAGAGAGAGAGGAAAAGGAAGCTAAGGGGAGAAAGTTCCTTTAGGTCTTCAGGCTTTATGCAAGCTGCAACCAGGGCTGCCCCCAGACCAAATACTCAAGATGATGAGTTGAGGGCAGTCAGGATTACTTACCTACAGACCAGGAACTATGATATTGATGAAATCATTTCCCTTCCCTTAGAACAACTAAATGAACTGGCTTACATGGAAGTGTCAAGAGAGATGAAAGAAAAAGAGGATGCAAGGTTACTTCTCCAATTCAAAGAGGAGAAGAGACAGAAAGGACGCTACAAGCATGCTTCTACTCTCTCCCCTGTTCAAGAAAGCCCTGTACAAGAAGATGTGGTTCAACAAGAACCTCAGGTAGACAAAGAAGAAGATAGGATCAAAATGATAAACTACCTGAGTGCCACAGGCTTCTATCAGGCAGATGCACTTCTTCAGTTATCCTATGACTTTGTTGAGTTTGAGTACTTAAAACAACTTGAGCTTGAGTTAGTCAAGGAGAGAAAGACAACTAAGAAGAAGCTAAGGGAAGAAGCTGCAAAGTCAAAAGCTATCATCCAAAAGAGTATGAAGAAGTCTGCTGACAGACAAAGGATGATGAGCTTCTTGAAGCTATATGGATTCTCCGGAAGGAGACTTGGCCCTATGTCTCTATCCACAATGGATGAGCATATAAGGGTAATCAAGCAGAAGATTAAGAGTGGTGAGCTGATTGACTTACACTCTCTTCCAAGTCAAGTCCCACCTGAAGTGGAGGTTAAGGTTGAACAACCTGAGACAATACAACCTGGACCTCCTGTTGAGCCTCGGCAAGCTTCATCTTCTGATCCACAGCAGGGTCAAACTCCCTCTCCTTCTGAACCTGTGAGGGAGGAACACCCAACTGAGAAAGACAAGGATGATCAACAAGGTGCTGCAGACCAGTCTTCTCAGTTAAAGTCATCTAAAAGGAAGAAGAGGATGGCTTCTAAACCAAAGTCTAAGAAGAAGAAGCCTGAATCATCTACCTCTACACCTCAGGCTGAGTCAGATCAACCTGAGGAAGTGCATGAAGAGGCAGCCCAATCAACTCTAATGCAAGTGGCTCCTCTTGCAGCTGAGACACCTATCTTATCCTAGACCTTCTCTACCAATCCAGAAAGATGGCATGTAATCAGAGATCAAGGTGTTGAGAATGTCTATACATGGCAAGACATAATCAACTTACCTCTGCATGATCTCTTTGAGATGAGAAGATACTATGAAGGTTTGAATGATCCTGACCATCTAATGAAGAAGGGTATGGTCATGATTGTGCTGAAGACTACTAATATCTGAAGATCTTCTAAATGTTTCGGTAGCATCAGCCTAGGGGGAGTTTGTAAGGATTCTTTTAAGTCTGATGCAAACCAAAACATCCAATGTCTCTCTGCAAGTAATGCACTAAGAACTGAAGCAGAATTGCTTCGGAAGTTTTACACCATACACTAGAAATATTCTAAGTGTAAAATCTTCCAAAGCCAAGACCAATATCTTCCGAAGCCAAATATGAAGTCTTCCGAAACCTCGGAGACAAAGTCTTCCGAAGCTTCATCCTATGAAGACAGATTTCTTCCGAAGACTTTTAGTAACATGCTTTATCTGATGTACTGATCCATAAAGCTGGACACCTTTCCGCTGCATCTCTGTAAAGTCACCATCTTTCATGAGTTGGTGAAAAGGACCATGCTTTGGTAACTGTACATTGAGGTCTTGAGTCTGTAACCTTCTACTTTATGTATGTTGGAGCTGTAAAAGATAGTCTATATTATCAACACAGTGAAAGTCAACAAAAGTCAATGTCACGGTCAAAGTCAACAAAAGTCAAACCCGACAAGTTCGAGACGAGGAACCGAGACGAGACGTTGAAGATTTAAATGACTAGGAGTTTTATTGTAACAAATATATTTTGTGTGAACAAAATATATTTTATCTTGTTTTTAGTCATTTTTATGCTTAATATGTAATTTTGTATTAATTAGCCTAAGTCTAGGGAGTTAAGTGCAATTAGTGAATATTAGTCTAGACTTTAAATAGGTTAATTGTCATTAGTGTTGGTAATGGTTGCATGACCAATTGATTGAGGGATTTACTTGTAAACAATATTATTAGCAATCAAGAGAGATCAAAGGGTTTTCATTGTTTTCATCATATTTTGATCTAATTCTTTATGATTTGATTCAAGTTTGTTTATCCTGGAGTTACAATTTGGTATCAGAGCAATTTTGGATCAAATTCACTGAAGATTTGAAGATTTTTAGAGAGAGAAGTTGAGGTTTTGGTTGTTTTTGTTCAATATCATGTTTTCATCAATTTCGGATCAAATTTGAGTGTTATTGATATGGAAATTGATTGAAGTTTGCTTGTTATTGGTTGGGAAAGCTCTGTTAATCGTTAGGTTTCAAATCCATTAAGATTTGGGCGTTTTCAGATTGATTTCGTGTTGAAAAAGCTTTTCAGCTTCGTCCAGCGAAATTACCAATTCATCCAGCGAAACTGCCTGTTCTTTCAGCGAAACTACAAGTGTTTTACACTTTGTAGTTAATTTCAACATCTCCGCGAAAGTAGTGATCTTGAACGAAAGTTCAACAGTGCTTGTGTGCATATTACAAGCGAAATTGCTGTCGAAAGTATCTTTGAACGAAAGTTCAAGCTTGTGTGCGAAATTGTCGGCGAAACTAAGCAGTCTCAAGCATTTGGTTAGCGAAACTGCTGCCGAAATTACCAGCGAAAATACTGTCGGCTCAGCGAAACTAGATTTTTCTGCGAAACTAGCTCTGCGAAACTACAATTTCGGCGAAATTATCATTTTGTTTCAGCGAAACTAGAATGTCAAAGATGACTTTTTCCCCCTAGTTGGGATTAATTGAGTTCATCCTGATAAAGATGACTTTTTCCTCCCAGTTGCTAAGATTGTCTAGCGTGACATATAAAAAGAATATATTTTTCCCGGGGGAGAATTATTCAAAAAATTTGGGAAAAATATTTTTGGGGCGTTTAATTGTTCAAAATTTTAATACAATGTCATCTTCAGAATACTTTACATCAAATAATCTCACAACGGCACAAAGCCGGTTTGACTCTTTTGCAACAATGAAGAAAGAAAAATTGACAGATTTGATTGACCGATTCTTAAAGGTGGCAAATAATCTAAAGAAGCATGTTCCAGATCTCAGTAATCATGAACAGATTCAAAAGCTTCTTGACTCGCTTCCGTCTACATGCAATTATCAAGTTAAAATGCTGAAGCAAGAAAGAGATTATGTCGACACAAAACTTATGGTTATGATCAACAGACTAAAATCTCTCGAGCTGGATATTCAAAGAAAAGAATTTCAGCAAGCTGTGTTCCCACATCAAACCAACAAGCTTAATACTGATCTTGTTTCTTCTGTAACAAGCATACTTAATTACAAAGCAGAGATGATTGAAAACTTGAAGTTAATGAGAACTGATTCGGATATGAATTTTGAATTTGGAGAAACTGTTGAAGAGAACTATGAAGCTCTGAGAGTCGACAATGACACTAAACCGGAGTCTGTGAGAACTGATGATGATAAGGTTGGAAAAACTGATAAAAGAAAGAAAAAATCTGAGGCTGATGAGATGCTGAAGGTCAAAGAAGAGGAACAACAAGAAATCACAAGGGTTTGCAACTGTGAAAAGAGCTTAGCTGCAGAACGAACTATCATGGGTCTTCCCTATGAGACTGTTCAGGATATGTGTTCTTCATCTTGCAAAATCAGATTATTTGGGATTTATAAGGCCAACAGATTGTTACTGGAAAATGAAAAAGGAATTAAAAATAGTAAATCAGGAATTAAAGAAAAATGAAATTGCTTTTTCAAAGAAACTTAATGAAGCATTGGCTGAAAATGATCTTTTAAGAAGAACCATTTTGGAGCGTAACGTTGAAATTAATATTTTGAGAGAAAGGGCTGTTTTAGCTCAATTTGAAACAACTCAGATTCAAACAAAGCTTGATACATGGACACTTTCACACATGAAAAAGGATGAGCTTATTACTAAACAACAAGGGATGCGGGTAAAACATGGGATAGGATATAAATCTGATGGTGAAGCTGTATTTAATTCAGTTCCACCTCCTTCTACTTTATGTTATTCACCAATCCCCAAACCTCATTTAATAAATGATTTGATTGAAGCTGCAGAAACTAATTGTTTAAATACAGGATTAAGCAGCGTTAATCTTAAAGAGGTTAGAGATGTGCAGGATTCACCGTTAGGTTTAGGATTACTCAGGCAGGGGTCTAATAAGAAGATTAATGATGATTCCACTTCTGATGCTTCATCACCAATATCAGTTACTTCTCCAACCTTCTTCAACAAATTCAAAATAGGTAATATTCCTTCGTTTGTTCCTGTCAAGTTTGTTAAAGAAGGAACGGTTGTCGAATCATCAAGCCATCAGAATCCTATAAGCGAAGCCGACACAATAGGAGATGTCAATCAAGATCCGTTGGAGAAAGATCTGTGTATACGACGCTGGACAAGCTCAGATGATAAATCCATCACAGAGGAGCGTGTTGGTTCCTCACAGATCAAGATGTCTCCTAACATTGTCAAGTCACAAAAGCTTCCAAAAGCAGAATTAAGATCAATACGGATCTTGTCTCCAACTGCAAAACAACCCAGTCAATCAGTGAAGATCTCATTCCCTGTTCAGCATAGCAAATGCCAAAACAAGCAAGAATCTGCCACAAGCTCAAAGCAATCCTTCTCAGCACCTGCACAACACGGGACTACAAAGAATCAAAAGCCTTTCAAGGCTTGTTTTGAGTGTGGAAAAGAAGGTCATGTGGTTAAGAAATGTCCTCGAAGGCTTGCTACGGATGGTAAAGGCAAAACGAATTGCTTCTCCTGCTGTAAGTCTACAAAGAATGTTCCAGATGGTAAAGGCAACACGGGTTGCTTCTCTGGATTAAGAGGTAAAAATCATACATCTTTGAATGGTTGGATGAAAAACCCTCCATCCAAACCTTTTCATGTGAAGCCGGTTTCACATGATTCAAAGATGAAAATGACCAAAGGTTTAAAACCAAATTCTTTTCCTTCTGGTCTTAAACAGAAAATGATTTCCAAATTTTTCTCATTCAAATCTAAATTAATTGAACCAAAACAAATTTGGCAAATGAAATAGAAGGATACAAATATTCCCGATGGTTTAAATGGTTGTGTGCAGAAGCAGGTTTCTTATATTGATGAAAAAGGAACTTCCAGGACTATGACGGCCTGGGTTCCCCTTTCTAACTAATCTGTTTATGAGTGCAGGAACAATTCAGAAGGACTGTTAGTCATCCGGTTTACTGACAGGGATTGTTCCTAATTTAAATTTGAGGCGGAACAAACAGGTTAAGGTCATGGTATTATATTCACAATCTGGATTTTTATCTGCATTATCACAGTTCTCACTTCACAGTCACTGCATATTTCTTGATAATTAATTTCTTATCTTGATAATCAGTGTAGTTTGGAAGACCTTCTTTGATAAATTTTTGTTTTTGTATAAAAAAAAATTAATTAAAAAAATAAAAAAAATAAAAAAATAAAAAAAATAAAAAAAAGTTTGCAAAAATAAAAATTTAGGGAGAGAGTATAAGTAAATAAAAATAAAAAGAGAACTGGGAACATGATTCGAGATGACTGAGCAATGATTGTATATTTTCTTGAAATGCTTGTTTTTGCATGACTTGCGTTTTTAAAATGAGAAATGATAGTAACTGATGTTGTTATCTGATTTACATCTTATTTTTAATTGTAAATAATAGAAAAATAAATAGATTCTTTAATGATATGCTTGGTAGACTCAGCCTGAAGAATAAAGTAGACAGCAGCATAATGATTTAAATTAAAACATTATGCTTAAGTATGTCTGGATTTACGCAATCATTTTGGCCTGCAAAAAAACTGAGTCCCGACAAAAATTGGATTGAGAATTGATCTTTCAGCCATCATGATACAAAATCATATTAGTCATATCTTTGAGCCATAATTGGTGTATTTATGTGTCTTGTGTTTGTGCTAATCTCCTCTGTTGTACGGAAGTACTGACCTGGAGTGATGATCTCCTTTGCTGTACGATAGTACTGACCTGGAGCTCTCATTGACACATGATTAAATGGTCATCTCCTTTGTTATACGTGAGTATAGACCTGGAGCTCTCACTATTTTGATCTAAGTTGTCAAATCATCTAACGATAAATTCATCACAGAATATAATATTCTGTTGATAATCACTTGCACACTAATGTACACGCCTTGCTCTATAAAGATCATATCAAAATTCAAGAAATCCTGAGGTTGGGTGAGGGTTTTTGCCAAACGATTGTGGGGTCCTAACATTCTAAAGCATCTAATTGAACCTTAACAAATCATTTGCTGTTTGTTGAAAAAGATAGGGCATGAGTTTAAGTGGAAAAATATATCAGCAATCGTTATTGATCTGTTTAGAATTTCAAAAACATTCAAAGACTGTGATTAGATTCAGTTATCAGTGTGATCTCATTGCTTGTCGATGATTAAATTCATCTTTGTGCTAAGTATATCTTGAGGATGTGATTTCATGATCGATTCAGTTCTCGGTTTTAATTGTTAAAAAAAACAAAAAAAATAATAGATAAAAAAATGTTATAATAAATGTATATAATAAACAATAAAAAATTATAATATATTTTCATTTCAAATTTTCTTTTAGGTCTTCCATATTATGCTGATTACATTTCATTATTTTTCATGCATTTCACAGAAATTACGCACAAACGAACACGGGTTCACTTGTTTTCACACACAGATAAACACGGGTTTATTTTGTTAAAATGAAATGGTCTAATTAGAAATGTCAAGATTGTGTTTGTGAATGTGTTTCAGATTTTTGCTTTAAGTGATGGCCGGTCATCAGTTGACCAGTGTACCTGATCAGAGAACTTGTTCCTCCAGTTTGCAGAAGATAC
This sequence comes from Flaveria ramosissima, assembly GCA_025215565.1. NCBI lineage: Eukaryota > Viridiplantae > Streptophyta > Magnoliopsida > Asterales > Asteraceae > Flaveria > Flaveria ramosissima. The sequence continues at coordinate 29,273,569 of CM046036.1, forward strand.
CGAGCTAGGAATCCTCCTCCTACATCTTCTGAAGCACTCAAGATTAGAGATTTGGGAAACCTGTTCCAATATCTTTGTAAAGCTTGCACTCGAAAAGGGGGAGCATATAAATAGGGGGAGCTTATGAGATGAAAAATCTTTCTCATCAGATTCAGAAAGATTCAAATTGAAGATCTGTCTACCGTTGACTTCTCGATGTTGATTTCGTTTAAAGACGTTGATAATGATAGACTAAGGGGGAGTATTGTTGGAGCTGTAAAAGATAGTCTATATTATCAACACAGTGAAAGTCAACAAAAGTCAATGTCACGGTCAAAGTCATCAAATGTCAAACCCGACACGTTCGAGACGAGGAACCGAGAGGAGACGTTGAAGATTTAAATGACTAGGATTTTTATTGTAATAAATATATTTTGTGTGAACAAAATATATTTTATCTTGTTTTTAGTCATTTTTATGCTTAATATGTAATTTTGTATTAATTAGCCTAAGTCTAGGGAGTTAAGTGCAATTAGTGAATATTAGTCTAGACTATAAATAGGTTAATTTTCATTGGTGTTGGTAATGGTTGCATGACCAATTGATTGAGGGATTTACTTGTAAACAATATTATTAGCAATCAAGAGAGATCAAAGGGTTTTCATTGTTTTCATCATATTTTGATCTAATTCTTCATGATTTGATTCAAGTTTGTTTATCCTGGAGTTACAATGTACTTTATCCTTTTTGTAATAGATAAGGATGTGAGCTATGGCATGTCATAGTCACAAGGTCAAAAGGCAGATACGCCTTTTGATTCTACAATTGATTTTGTTTGTGTCTAGTCAATTGTATCCATCTGACTTTCAAAGTATAGCCGGCTGTAGGTTGTAGTATAAGTATTCCAAGTTCTCGTATATTTCTTCATGCTTTGTAACACTTGTAATAGAACTTGAGAAAGCAATATACTACCTCCTTGAAACCCAAATCTCTTGTTCTGTCTCTTTATCATTACTTGTGTTCTTTGTATCACTATTGTAGTTAATCCAGTTTACTGTTTGATCAAGTTTAGTTAATCTCCTCTTTGTGTTGTTGTGTTGTAATTGTTAAGCCCTTAACCGGTCCTGCAATTTTCAATCTTGAAAGAGGAGTGAGGAATAAATACTTGATGTACCCGAGATTCCTCCAACTGCTCATTAATGAAGCAAATCTAGATCTGTATGCTAAGGAGTTACTGGAGAAAAGCTACAGTTAGAGCACATGTCAGATGCTGTTTATAAAAGACTGGCAATGATCACTGGTGCTCAAAACATTCCAGTATTTGATTATATCAGGAATGTATCAATGAATGAAGTAGATATGAATCAGCAACACTTTTATCTATCTGAAGAAGATCCAATAGATCCAAATGATCTCATTGAGGATGTAGAAGATTATGAAGAAAGTGAGGATGATGTTACTGAGAGCTCATCAGAAGAAGATGATGATGATAATAATAAAGATGATGATAATAATGATGATGCTGAAGAAAGTGAGGATGAAGCTTCTGAAAGCTCATCAGATGAGGAAAGTGATGATAATGATGATGATGATGACGGAAATGATGGTGTCACTAAAGCATATCAAGAAGAAACTGAGGAAAGAAATGAGGAAGATACTGGAGATGAACCTCAAAATATGGCTGAAGAAACCAATATTGCTGACATTCATTATGATACTGTCAATGAACCACAAAAGATGGCTGAAGAAAATGTTGATGATATTCATGAGGAAGCTGTACATGAAATAGATTCACAAAATCAAACCTTTGATTTTGATTTTATGAATGATATATTATACAATCCAGTATTTGAAGTTGATGTTAACGAAGGAGTAGAAGAAATTACTGTGAGTACGACACACAATGTGTCTGTACAAACAGGGGAGACAGTGGACATTGATGAGATGGAAAGATTGAAAGAAGAAAATCTGAGTAAAGAGAAAGAACTTGAAGAGTTGAAAGTGGAAAATGAAAGGATGAAAGAGATAAACATATCTCTTGAAAAAGAAATTCAAAAGCTTAAGGATGAAACTTAAAGTTGACTGAAGAAAATGCCTCAAAAGATGAAAAGATTGTTGAGGTTTGCCAAAGATAAAGAAGATGTAATCAAGAATTTTGAAGTTATGATCAAAGACTATGACATTCTTGAGGAGAAGTTCAAGAAACTAACAGAAGATAATGAAAAACTCAAAGATGATTCGCTGAAAGAAAAAGAAGCTCAGAAGCCCATCTCACCAGTATAAGTGATAAATGCTGAGATAAGTGTTGATGAAAATCTTGAGCAGATAAAAGGCAAAAGAAAAATTGATGAAGTAGAAGATACAATTCTAACTGAATCATCTTCTAAGATGCAAAGAACTGAAGAAACTATTGAAGAACAAAATGTTCAGGAACAGATTGAGGCGTTAGAAGATATTGAGGAAGTATACAATGATGATTGGTATGATGAAGTTCTGGATGATGAAGATATTGATGAAGCTCAATTTGTATCACATTTCTCATAACAAGAACATACTCATGAACAAGATAAAGTACCACAAGACTTTGAAGAAAGATATAATTATCTTGTGAATATGAAATACAATCATGTATATTTGGATGGACTGACTGTTTCTTAGATTAACGATGAATATGAGAAATGTATTTCTGCAGAGTCAGTTGCACCAGTAGATCCAAATGAGATTGTTATTGAGTATGGTGAATGGACTAGAGCAAAAGAAGTGATTAATGTAGAAGAATTATCTAGCTCTGAGCTGCACCATCCTGATCCAGAAGATATGAGTATTCCAGCTCTAAGATCATGATTGCAAGCTAGAAACTACCCTTGGAGGAAACTAAAAAGATTACAATCTGTATCACTGAGGAACCTTGTCAGAAGTTTTCAAGAGACGGAGAAACAATTGAAGAAGATGATTGTACTTGATACAGATAATCCTCAGTATCTTGAAATAACAAAAAGAACAAGAATGTTAAAGCCACAGGAGATCAAACAAATGTCAAGAATTGTTGATGCACATGTTCACAGAAAAGAGTTGAGTGAAATGTTTGCTGATCCAGAAAGACAAGCTTACAAAGCCTCTACTGAACAAAGGCATATTTTTGATAATTCAAGATCAACTGGAGACTTGGTAAGAAACGTACTGCAAAGAGGACAATCAGTTGCTGAACTGTTGAATGCTATGATTGCTCCAGATTTTACCAACCAAGTAAAGATTATCGCATGGAAGTATGATGAAGTATTCGATGCATTTTTGATAAAGAGAGTAAATGTTGTGTGTGATGTATATCACTTTTACTCTAGCATCATAAAACTTCCAGTGCAAGATCTGAAAGAGCTGAATAGATTACCTCTGATCAATCCTTCTGATTCAAAACGTGGTAAGATGTTTGTAGAATTATTAAGAAGAGGATTGGATCGATCAAGTAATTTTCTTAAGACAAGATGTGAGCAAGAGGATAAAGAGTATTTTGTTACTATGAAGAATAATAAAAAGCTCAAGGGATTACAATCAGAGGAGGAACATTCTATGATTGAATTTTGTGACAAGTATTTTGAGAAGGTTACAACTCCTGGTCTGAAAGTGATAGATGGTAATCAAAACTCAAAGCCAATCCTCAGATGGTTTCATAACACTGAGACGTTTGAGCTTAAGTTGGTCCGAAATCTAGAAAGATGGGATGAGGACATGATTGCTTTATTTGGAGTTTTTGAACTAAAGCTTTTACATCCGAGTTATATCTCATTTTTGTATGTACAAAAATTTGAGAAAGTATCTCCTGAGATAGCGAAGCAAGACAAGAAATATTTCATTTCCATTATTAATGTGATGAATGCGGCTATGGAAAGAATATCTTTGAGAAAGGCTCTTGCTTATGCCAATATTGTCAAGAAAGATATTAAAGATATTGAATTCATGAGAATATCAAGAAAAGAAGTACTACAAGTATACTCAAAGGAAAGTCAAAAGCCTATTGAGTTATATGCTAACATTGATAACTCATGTCTTTCAAAAGATACGTTGGAGAGAATGAACCAGATGGAGATTAAGACGAATGAAGCTAAACCCAAACAAGGCATTCTTGCAAGTAAATTCAAGTCTGCAATTTCAAATGCTTTGAAAGAATTAGAGATGTACAAACAAAAGCCGATGTTTAAGGTCAAAGAAGAACCAGAAGATTTTTTTGAATGAAGAAGACAAAGAGTTAAAGATAGAGGCTGAAGATAAAGCTGAAGATGGAAGAAAAGACAAAGAAGACAAAGATTGAAGATTTTGAAGACAGAAGACCATGTCAATCTTAGGGGGAGTATTGTTAGTACTCTAAGAAAGATTAACATGTTGTCTTTAGTTGTCTTTTAATATTTTGTAATAGTATAGGGACTAGTTTTGTAATTAGTTAGTTCCTTTACTTTTTGTTTCATTATAAATAGCTTAGACTTACAGGTCGTAGGTAACTAAGAGTTGTATTCGAACCTGCTTTCATACTTTGTAATTGTCTTAGCTTGATATTAATGAAAACTTGAATTTTGTTGATATCTTGTTTTGATTTGATTACTTTGTGTGAATTTCATTGAATTGTGTTCATAAATCATCACAGATTGGTACATTTGATCCTATCAAGATCTAACTTTTCTATCTAGTCACAAGGTAGTACTCCTCGGTTACCAATTCTTTAAGCTCATCCAAAGTCATGGAAATTACAACCTCCATACCTCGAGCTAGTGTTTGGGCATTCTACTACGTTAGTCCTTGCCCACCAATGAACAGACAACACAGTTTACCTTTTGATTCTCAGCACAAATCTCGATGTCTACATCTTTTCCAATTTTCTCAATGCAATGGGTCAGGGCTGTTGCTCCAACTTTCCCGTCATACTACTTTGGATGGCATGTCATGAACTCCATGTACATACAACCAATCATGCCTCCGGTACCATTTCCTTACATATTATCAGTCCCACTATGTCCAACTTCAAACCGTAAGGATCATCACATAGCCCAATTCAAGCACATCCTTAGTATAGCGAAGATGTGTATATATAGGGTTCCCCGCAGCGTTCCCACCACACTACGATATACCAAGAATGACGCTTAAACTAGTTACATGATATCCGCTTATTCCATCAAATGTAATGCTCGAACGTTCAAAAACCATTACCCCAAGTCTTAAGATCAGTATGAACTAAGCAACATAGATGCAGGGAGTCTCACCTCTCTACTTCAACTCTTCAAAGACTAAGTATATTTTGATCATATAGTCAATTTCAAGGATCACAGAAACAAAAGAGGAAGCAACTTCTCATAGCTACTGGGCTAAAACGTCACAACATGATTCCCATAAATGCTCAATATTGATTTGTAGTTATGAAAAGACAAAAGAGATAGATGTTTCCACCACATTGACTATCATAAGAACAGGAACTCCAATGTTCCGTGTATAGAACGGAAGATTCGTACTAACTATGACGTTACTTCACGATAGGGTTTGCTAGATTTTGCATGCACTGCAAATTGCCATTACGTGTGCACCCGTAATGGTAATTTGCTTTGCATGGTCACCCCTAGCTCCTCTTGCCGGAGTCAACGCATCTTGTCAAGTACAAAGTGTTATTCATGATTGGAGAATCAAGGATGTGGTCACTAAGCAAAGGTTAAGTAACCAAATTTGTAAAGAGGAAACGATTAAGAAAGCATTCACTTGGGTAAGGAACAGTAAAAAAAGTCCATTTAGTATAATCCAAAATCCAATAAAGCAGTCATCTGACCTGAGTACGCCATGGTTCTTGTCTGTTGGTGCCATGTCAGCTAGCGTGTTCATCTCCCAAGATTCAACTCACAACATAGGTATCACCAGTAGACGCATATACTAATGTTGGCTTAACAACCAATGTCCTTTAAAAATCCTTATAGCCGCACTTATCAATTTAGCCACCTAATAGTCAAGCGCATAACGAGAGGGCGTCCTTACCTAATGCTTTCTTAAGGCACAAACGGATGATACAATGACCAAAATTCTCCAAATAAGACTATCGCAGATAACACATAAGGCAGGCTACATAACACAACAGATAATGCACATTGAATATTCACATGTATAATGGTACACACATAATCCTATGATGCATACTACATGTGGGTACTTAGGTTATAGTCTAGGTCAAATAATCCACCTAATTCTTTATAACTGATGGCTCTGATACCTATCTGTCACACCCTCGCTTATAGCGGAAACATGGGAATGTAATGGACGGGATCGTCATAACACATTGTTAATAAATAGAGATTTATTAAATGATGATAACCAACGTGTCATGACATCAGCCGACACAAATGGACTTGTGTCGTAGTTAGTCAATTCCAAAACAAACATAGTCAAACAGTCAAAATGAAATTTAATCCCACAACGCGAGAACAAGTAAACAAAACATGATCAACAGTGATAACCCCAACAAAACATAATGTCAGATTCACTAAGCTAGGTCTCTAAATACATTTCATAGAGTCATCACTAAGACAACATTCCTAGCTATCCTCAATGGTTGTTACTTGAAAATATATGCTCAAAAAGATCAACATATTGTTGGTGAGTTCGTAGGTTTAAATAATAAACAAAACCTAATGCAGTGTAATAGTTTGGTAGGACATGAGTGCATACAGTTATAAGCAAGCAACATTACAAGTAAACATGAGCCTCAGAACTAAACCTATGACGTACACAAAGATCTTGTCGGAACATATTCACCCTAGGGCCCGTCCATAGCCACTGTTAGTCCCAACTAGTATACAAACAAACAAGGGTAGGGGTGTCAACCCAATAGTACTATCAATACCTGTCCATCGGCTCCACACCAGTGTTAAATAGTTGTGAATAAAGAACCACACAGAAAACTCATATATGTACCAGATATACACTTGCAAAACAGTATCACATAGTCCCAAATGAATAATTGAGTTCACAGCATAAAAAGGGCTGAGCATAATTTCCCCCCTTGATGTTTATAAACAATTGTAATAAAAACGGGGTCGTGAAACTCACCTCAAAATAGAAAAGTCACAAAGTCCACAGTAAGAATGTCAAATCACTATAGAACACAAAAACACCAAACAGATTACTAAAAGAGCAAGTTGACCTAGTTGGGTGTTGTCCTTAAGGTCCAGCCTTTAGTGTCCATCATGGTCCTTAATTTTATCCTTTTTAAAAGTTACTTAATCAATTTTAAGTATTAAATTTATCTTTATTTGATTATTTAGATTCAAATCTTTATTTTCAATTTCAATAAAAAAATTTCAGCATGAAGACCTGATTGCGCACCAGTTTTGATTAAACTGGTTGGAGGTCGATATAGTAATAAAACGTTGCGTAACATGTGTCATTATAAAGATAAGACTTTAAATTAAATTCCAGAAAAAGAATAATCTCAATTGAATAAAATATGAGAAAAGATATGACTCGACAAACATAGACCAACCTGCTGTCCAGATTCGTCGGTTTTGACCTTCAGTTTTGTGTGTCACTTTTGGAAGACCAAACGATGTCGAAACGACACGAGACCACTTGGGTTAGTTAGAGAACTCATTGAAATTGTTTTTTAATGAAAAAGACGACTCATTTGGAGTTGTTATGACCTCAATATGACTTGCACAAGATGACCAATTTTTCTGACAACAAACTGTCCAAATTCCCAGCTTTGTTTATTGGATTCAAAAACTCGGTTTCGACCTTTATTGACTCGAACCCCATAAGAATGTTTAATTTAAGACCCCAAAAACGTTCATTAAGTCCAGATTTCATGAGTCAATCCGAACTCATAGATCAATGTACAATCAAGAACAAAGACACTAGGGTTTTACCGAACGGTGGCTCCGACACTTGAACGCAAAGATCTTCCAAGAGTTATCATCCCAACAACGAAAAGAAAGAAGAAAAAGTAAAATGTCACACCCTAACCTTGACGGCAGAAACGTCGAGATGTGAGGGTTAAGATTGTTCACAACCACATAACGCTATATTTAAATGTACATATTAAAATTATAAGTTTCAAAGATATTACAATCATAAGTCTCAAAACATGAAATAGTCCCAAATAAAACAAAGCATAACATAAACATTTTATTCATTTAACTAGGTCCAAGTCCTAGTTTTATTGCAAGCTTCAAAAGACCATTTTAAACTTGAGGGTTACCTGAAACATGATAAAAATAAAAATTCAACTAAAAATAGTTGGTGAGTTTCCAAGGTTTTCATACATAATAAGATAAGGTTACAAGTAGCAATTCATGTCATAGATTATAAGTTAGTAAGGTTATAGAACACATATCGTTACAACCAAACCTCGACTTGATTACAAGTATATAAGATTGACTAAGTGTATTTGGTTCCCATGATGAACAAGCATACGTCATCAGGAGTCGGCAATACATCGACTTTAGCACCAAATAGGCTTGTCAGGCCCAAAGATCTAAGACGTCGCCAGGCTAGCAATAGTTAATGATTGTAAACAAACTATGTATCTCTTATAATCACTTACAACACACAAATAACCATGACAAAATATAAAGATGAATTGCAAGTGTTTTACAAATCTCAAACGTTAAAAAGTGTATGATGTATAAGTATCACGTTTCACCCCAAAATAGTGCGAAAAATGTAAAAAGGGGCAAGGAAACTCACTTGATGTATAAGTGTATAAGATAATAATAAGAATTAAACGACGTCCCAACGAGTTCTTTTACAAGATCCCTAAACGTATATATATTACAAATTTAAGTTTAATAATAAAATTAACGTTTAAAGATGACCTAGGGTGTCAAGGGAAATTTGGGTTTTTGATGAATAAAAGTTAATAATAAAAACACTTTTATTTTAATTTAATGAAGAGAATTATACCATTAAGTAGTTTATCATCAAGAAATAAATTTTAAATCATTTATAATGATTGACAAAACTTTAACATAAAATGTAAATACACTTTTATATTTATTTGTAAAAATTATGATTTAAACAGTAATGTTTGAATCAATAATCATTTTAGTGATTTAAATTATTTAAAGTCTATTTTCATAAAATAAACTGGATATAATCTTTGTTTTATGAAAATATTAAAGTAATTTAAGAAATAAATTTACAGAAATTAATTAAGTGATTTTAAAAAAAATAAATAAGTTTACAAAAACTGATTTTAATAATTTTCAGAAATTTTTTATATTTTTTTAAGGGTTGAAGAACCCCAAAAAAAAATAATTGAGGTTGCTCGGGTTCGTACCCGGGACCTCTAGTTGGTGAAAGGGTGTTTGTGACCAGTAGACCAAGGGCCAAAGCCTTGGTAAATGTTGGGTTTTAAATCTTAAGAATACATTTCCAATGATTTCCTCAAAACCCCAAGAACCCTAGAACGATTTGCACCAAATTAGAGTTTAATTTGTTGTTGTTAATGCCAAGGATCATGGGGCTTTTGTTCCCCATGTAATGACGAGTGTTTAGGTGGATTCAATTACCTGTTTTGATTAAAGATGATGATAAGAACACTTGATGAACACGTCGCGGCCGAAAGTGCACGATTGTTGTGTGATTGTCAATGATAATCCATTTAAACTTGTGGGTAGCTTTGTATGATGATTAGGACTAAAAGCCCCTTATCAATTCCAGTTCCAATCGTCGAATTGATGATGTTCAGGTCGATTGTAGGTTGCGGCTTAGGGGAGAATCGAATGTGTTATTTATGTGAGTTTCAGGTGAAAATCAACTTTTAGGATTAGTTAGATCATTGTTTAGGTTAGTTTAATTAGGTTATTATTAGGATTAATTGCTCAAACGGCTATGGAGGTTAATGTTGTCGGTTTCTTGATCGATTAAGGTTCGTAACTGACTCGTAAACACGATTAAACGATACCATCAAGTTCGAAACATGTACACAGTCGAATATGGAACGATTTGGAAACGTTTTCGAGCGGTTTAGTGGGTTTTTAGGGGTGGTCGGCGCTCGGCCGCCGGTGGCCGGCGTGGGTCGCCGGAAATACGGGCAGAAAGGGGGGGGGGTTGGTTTGGGTTTCATTAATTGCATAATTAGTCCCTTAACTTTTCAATTTTTGTTATTTTATGTAAGAAAGCTTTTAATTCAAGTTTCAAAATAACATAAATACCCCCTGAACTTAGTTTAAGTTTAACTTCTAACTAATTTGTTAATTCTAAACTTTTATAAAATTATTATCATTATTAATGTCATTATAGTTATTATTAATTATTATTATTACCATTATTATTATAATAATTATTATTATTATACTTATTATTTTAGTTATTATTATTATTATTTTTATTATTATTTATTATTAAGTTCAATTTAGTAATTAAATTATGAACCTTCTAGTCAAAGAATTAAAAACAACAAGGAAATTAGCATAGGCAATCCATAAGTTTTATAATTGACAACTTTGACCCTTACAAGAATAAACGACATTAACTATTAGTTAACAAGAAAATACGAGATGTTACAGTCTCCCCAACTTAAAAGAATTTCGTCCCGAAATTAAGAAAAATGAAACTATACAAATAAGAACGGGTATTTATTCGTCATATGCTCTTCCCGCTCCCAAGTGAATTCGGCGCCTCGCTTATTCTCCCAACGAACCTTGACAATTGGGGTTGTTGTGGTTCTAGTCTTTTTCATAATGCGGTCTATGATCTCAACAGGTTTCTCGACAAAATGCAATGACTCGTCAATCTGGATGTCTTCCAACGGGACATGCAGACTTTCGTCAGCCAAACACTTTCTCAAATTTGAAACGTGGAACACACGATGAACTCCACTAAGGTCGGAAGGTAGTTCCAGTTTATAAGCCACTTTCCCAATCCTTTTCAGGATTTTGAAAGGTCCTACAAATCTTGGAGCCAGTTTACCCTTCTTTCCAAAGCGAACCACACCTTTCCACGGTGAAACCTTAAGAAGAACCATCTCCCCAACTTGGAATTCCAATGGCGTACGTCGCTTATCAGCATAGCTCTTTTGTCGACTTCTCGCCACTTCAAGGTTCTTGCGGATGATAGAAACTTTATCGGTCGTCTCTTGTATAAGTTCAGGACCAGTGATGAAGTTTTCACTAATGTCGGTCCAACAGATCAGTGAACGACATTTACGACCATAAAGTGCTTCAAACGGTGTCATCTTGATACCCGAGTGATAACTATTGTTATACGAAAATTCCGCGAGCGGTTGATGCGTATCCCAATCACCACCAAAGTCAAGGACACACAGGCGTAGCAAATCCTCCAAGGTTTGGATCGTTCGCTCGGTTTGACCATTAGTTTGAGGATGGTAAGTCGTGCTTAGATCTAGTTGTGTACCCAAGAGTTCTTGCATAGACGACCAAAAATGCGAAGTGAAACGAGCGTCTCGGTCAGATATGATATGCAAAGGTACCCCATGACGACTTACAATCTCATCAATGTATATACGAGCCAACCTTGATGTCTTGTAAGTGTCACGTATGGGTATAAAATGTGCCGATTTAGTCAATCGGTCAACGATCACCCATATGCTATCATCTCCACGAGAGGTTCAGGGTAGCTTGGTTATGAAATACATAGATATGTGTTCCCACTTCCACATAGGAATCTCGGGTTGCTCAAGTAATCCACTTGGACGTTGATGTTCGGCTTTAACCTTCGTACATGTGAGGCACCTAGCTACATAAGTCGCTATGTCTTTCTTCATTCCAGGCCACCAATATTGACCACGCAGGTCCATATACATCTTATCGGAGCCAGGATGAATAGAATAACAAGTTTGATGAGCTTTGTTCATGATAAAGGTACGGAGGTTATCACGATTTGGAACCCAAATTCGATTTGCAAAGTACATCAATCCATTAGGTTTCGTTTCCAATTGGGTTAGAAGATTATGCCCCAGTTCATCCTTCATTCTTCCTTCTTGTTGCACCATATGTTGAGCCTCCAAGATACTAGACTCGATGTCACTATCTATTCTCAGGTTTTGTAACAACACAGTAGTCTCGTTGACATCTAGTCGAATCTTAGTATCAAACTCACCCAACGTGTCAAACCATTGTTGTCGATCGCGAATTTCTTGGAAAGAGATTGTCTTGTTGTGACTCTTTCGACTTAGAGGATCGGCTACAACATTTGCCTTACCAGGATGGTAACGAATGTCGCAATCGTAATCATTAATCAACTCCACCCAACGAAGTTGTCTCATATAGAGATCTTTTTGATTAAAGACGTGTTGAAGGCTTTTGTGATCGGTGTAGACTATACATTGCGTACCATACAGGTAGTGTCTCCAAATCTTCAAGGCAAACACGACAGCTCCAAGTTTGAGATCATGTGTTGTGCAATTCACCTCATGGACCTTCAATTGTCTCGATGCATAAGCTATGACCTTTCCTCGTTGCATGAGAACACAACCAAGGCCTTGTTTTGATACATCACAATATATGGTGAAATCATCGTTTCCATCGGGTAGGGTCAAGATAGGAGCATTGCACAGTTTGTGCTTTAACGCTTCTTCTTGCTCGGAACCCCACTCGAATGGTTTATTCTTTTGTGTCAAAGATGTGAGCGGTTTCGCGATCCTCGAGAAGTTGGCAATGAATCGCCGATAATAACCAGCAAGACCAATAAAAGAACGAACTTCGGTAGGAGTTGTAGGAACACACCAACTCTTCACAGCTTCCACCTTTGCAGGATCAATGTGAATTCCTTGGCTATTCACCACGTGTCCTAGAAATTGAACTTCCTCGAGCCAGAAGTCACACTTCGAGAACTTCGCGTACAATTGTTCTTTCTTCAACAATTCAAGAACCAATCTCAAATGCAGTTCATGATCGGTGTTGGACTTGGAGTAGATAAGTATGTCATCAATGAAGACGATCACAAACTTGTCTAGATAAGGCTTGCATACTCGGTTCATGAGATCCATGAAGACAGTAGGAGCATTGGTTAAACCGAAAAGGCATCACCATAAACTCGTAGTGCCTATAACGAGTACGGAACACGGTCTTTGGGATGTCATCATCATGGACTCGTAATTGATGATATCCAGAACATAAATCGATCTTCGAGACAATAGCAGCTCCTTGTAGTTGGTCAAACAAATCATCGATACGAGGAAGAGGATAACGATTCTTGATGGTAAGCTTGTTAAGCTCACGATAGTCGATGCACATACGAAATGTTCCATCTTTCTTCTTCACGAGTAGAACAGGTGCACCCCAAGGCGAAGAACTAGGATGAATGAAGCCCTTCTCGGATAGCTCTTGAAGTTTACTAGAGAGTTCTTGCATTTCCGATGGTGCAAGTCGATATGGTGACTTAGCCATGGGGTTTGCTCCCGATATCAAGTCAATTTTGAACTCAACTTCACGCACGGAAGGTAGATGTTGATGCATGTATGTCCCTAGATCATGAGTTGTAATGTAATAAATCTTGTCTGTCTGATTATGATGTAATAGTATCGATTAATGAAATGATATGAATTGTTTGATACTTGTGATGTTTAATATTTCATTAAAGAGTCGTGATTGAATTGTTTGGGTTTATGATTGTTTGAATGATTGCACATTATGTTATATTAATTAAAACATTCAAACTTAACTTAATGAAGTTCTCATGCGAATGGCCCATGCGAATGGACCACACGCATGAACAACTTCATACGATTGACTCAATCGCACGATTGAACCAGGAGACTGGATCAGTCGTATGATTGACACATAAGATTGACTCAATCGCACGACTGAACACTCAGTCGTGCGGATGAATCAACCGTATGGTTCAATCGCACGACTGAACCATACTTGTGGCCCAGACGCACGATTGAACAATACTAACCTATAAATAGACCCAATTCGTGGAAAAACGTAAGAATTCATCCCATTACGATTCCAGACGTACCCTAGCCGTCCAGAAGCCTCCCAAATCGTTCTCCAAGTTCACAGAACACATCAGATCGATTCCTAATCGATTTCTGACGTTGGTTTCAATTCTTGATTGATTCCTCGTGTGTTCTCACTGATTGGATCGCCAATCAAATAGGATTCCGCACTATTTGAGTTGGTTTAACACGCTAATCACTAGGTATTTCGTTCAAATACCAGGTCCTAACAAGTGGTATCAGAGCGTTGGCTCTTGATTACGTGTTGATTCAATCAAGATTGCATAAAAGTTTGTGTTTTTGCACGAAAAACGCAATCTTTGGCATCAAAAGTGATCTTGGACGTTCCCTGCCCATCGAAGTTCAGTTTCTACGGACTTAGGCGATTAGGACTTGTGAAATTTCGAATTTTTACGGCTGAAACCCGTCAAACCTAGAAATTTTCGCAAAAACAGCAGCTTCAGTCGCACGAGTGACCCATTCGCACGACTGGACTCCATTCGTATTGCTCATTCGCATGATTGGACCTAGTCGCACCCTCATTCGGACGACTGAACCGTTCGTTCGCATAGCTCATACGCACCTGATTCATTCGCACGACTGAACCAATCGCCTAGTTCAGTCGCACGGTTGAACCAATCGCAGAGTTCATACGCACGATTAGACCATTCACATCCTTCAGTCGCATCAGTGAAAGTTTGTTTCATTAGATTCTAAGTTTATTAGCCATGGAAGATCAAATGTCAGCCTTTACTGCTGGGAAGGACTCGAGGATTCAGAACCTGCTGTTGCTTGAGAGTGAGGTGGGTAATCACAATAAACCACCAAAGCTCTTGACTTTAGATGAGTTTCCCCACTGGAAACAACGTTTTGAGATCTACCTCAATGGAGTAGATCCTAATATGTGGGAAGCTATTGAGGTCGGTTATAGTACACCGGTGGGAGCTGATGGAGTTAAATTAACGTTAAGTGGGATGACAGACGCACAGAAAGTAAAGTACAATGCAGAGAAAAGGGTTTATGCATTGATCACTCAGTCTATCCCCAAAGACATATTCCACCAGTATTCAGAGAACAAGCAGTCCAAGAAACTGTGGGATGAGCTAGAGAAGAGATATGATGGGAATGCGTCATTGAAGGCAATCAAGGCAAAGGAGTTAGAGAAGGAATTCGATAACTTCTCATCGATTGGTAATGAGAGTTTAGACGAAGTCATAGACAGATTCTACCACTTGATGAGCGAATTGCATACACATGGAGTTGAAACGACTATGGAAGAGAAAGTAAGCAACTTAGCAGACGGATTGCCTGATAAGTGGTCTTCATTCGTGTCTAACCTTAGACAGAATGAAATGCTTATAAAGCTGGATATAAATGACTTCATTCTCAAGTTGCGAGAAGAATCTCTAAGGATGAAGTATAGAGCTCAGAAGTCTGCGTACACACAAAATCCAGCTTTATACAACGCCACGCCTCAAGCTAAGACCTCTGGAGCACCTCTCCAGACAGCATTTGTGTCTAGCTCGTCAGGTCCTTCACATGCTTCTCCTTCTGGATCAGACACGTCAGGGTCATCATGTACCCACTATATTGGATCAGAAGCAAGTGCTACCAAATTGAAGACCGAGAACCTCGGTAATGTGACCGTAGAAGTAGCACGAGAGCATATGGATCTTCTAGCCGCAGTGGTTCATTCATATGATGGACTTGTTGCTGGGAAGATTGGAAACTGCCATCTGGCAGATGAGGACTACGAGCAGGTGGATGAAATGGAGCTTGAGAGGATGGATATAATGTGGGCTTTAGCTAGCGCTGTCCGAAGGGCGAAGAAGTTTGTTAAGAAGACAGGACAGAACTCGATAGCTACTAAGGATACCACATTTGGCTTTGACAAGAGCAAAGTGACCTGCTTCAACTGTGGAGAGAAGGGGCACTTCAAGAGAGAATGTGTCAAGCCAAAGAAGACGGGTAATGGGAACCCGTTCTCATCCTTTACTCGCCAAGACAAGCAAGCTTCCAGTTCTACTTCATCAAACAAGGATTTAAAAGCCTTGACTGCTCATGATGATGAAGGACAGGACTGGAGTTTTAGGTTTGTCTCACCAGGAGAATCTAACATTGCCAGTGTTGAAGATATTGATGATGATTCTGCGAGTGAAGGTGATCTAGCAGTTGAGATAGCGATGTCACATAGTGAAGAAACAACTGCAGCTGAGGTCAGTTACAAGCCAAAGGAGGAGACTTTCACGTCAGAGACAGAAAAGTCAGAATCACCAGAACCAAGACGTCTGATGCTGCGTTGATGGCTAACTCTTCTGAACCAACACAGGTAAGTACAACTGACCAAATGTTTAATAATCATGCTTGTTCTGATTGTGATATGTTTAGGAATAGCATTGATGAAAAATTTGCTAGGTTATTAGATCACAATGATAACTTAGTAAAAGATTTACAACTGTGCACTGAGGCTAATAGAGTTCTAAAACAAAATGAGCATAGTTATAAAGAAAAGATAGACCTATTAACTAAACAGCTTAGGGAAACCGAAGTAGTTGCCTTTAACCAATCAAATGACATTAGGTACTATCTAAACTCCCTAGAGGACACTAAGAAGCAAAAGGCAGTTCTAGAAGTAGAAGTTAATTCATTAAAACAGAAACTGCACAGTTGGACTAGTTCTTCACACATAGTCCAACACTTAGTGAGAGAAAGGAATAACGGGGAGGGATTAGGCTACAAAGTGGTTCCACCTCCACCTGAGACCTTGATGAACACCAAGTCTAGACCAGTAAACAACAACCCCATCAAGGATCATGTGGTGACTACTCCTCTTGTTACTGATCCAGACACATCATGTTCATCTACTGAAATCTGGACAGAAACAAAAGGAGGCCACTTCAAAGGCAAAGGGTAAATTGCCTTGTGTTAATCTGGAAAATGAATTTGAGAAAATTAACTTAAAGTCAGGGTCAAACAGAGTCAAATCAGAACCTAAAAGGACTTCAAACGTTAATTTTTCACATGCTTCAAGTCCAAAACCAATTAACCAAAAAGTGGAACATGTTAAACAGGTTAAAACAGTTAATTTTGTTAAACCAAAGAAAACATCAAACATACAAGAGTCAAAACCTAAAGTGATTGATGTTACTAGAGTGTCACGCACTTCTCCACAAAGAAAGTCTACTTATAAAGTTGATAGCAGATCATGCTACAACTGTGGAGAATGTGGACACATTGCTTCCTATTGTCCTTTCTATCAGACACCTAGGAAGAAGATTGATCTTCAGGACTCTAGACCTAGGTCTTCTAAGAGGAGTTCTCTAACTCCACCTAGAAGATCTAGTGAACCTAAAGTCCAACCTGTAAGCCAGACGACTGTTTATCATAAACAGGCATTGCACAAATCTGGCTTATGGAAAGAGAAGTCATCCTGCGTGTCTGATACTGATGACAAGAAGGACCCTGAGCTACCCTCACCCTCTAAGGGTCAATGGGTAGAGTTTATGATGTGTGATGCCTCTGGGAAACCCAAGACAGTAAAGGCTTGGGTTCCTAACCTAAACTAATACATTTACTTTGTATGTGCAGGGTGTTCGATATAGCGCTGAGACTAACACGTGGATTATAGATAGCGGAGCATCCAGGCACATGACAGGAAATAGAGCCCTTTTATCAAACGTCAAACAAATAAAAGGAGGGCATGTTTCCTTTGCAGGAAACAAGGGAGGATACATCACAGCACAGGGAGAAGTGGGAAATCAGAAAGTTAAGTTTGATAAGGTGAACTACGTTCAACAACTTCAGAATAACTTACTTTCTGTTTCCCAAATCTGCGATAAAGGATTTAAAGTTATCTTCGACAACAAGAAGTGTTACGTGCTGAAGAAAGACTACATGATCCCGGAGGACCAAGTTCTGATGACTGCTTCAAGATATAAAGACCTTTATGTCTTGGATCTGTCAACAGCTGCTACAACGGATCATGAGGTTCAGTGCTTTCTATCTAAAGCTACTGAGAAGGACTCAATCTCCTGGCATAGGAGAATGGGACACATTAGTCAAAGGAAGATGAATCATTTGATTCAGAAGGATTTAGTGAGAGGAGTAAATGTCAAGAACTTCCAACTTCCTGACTTTTGTGTAGCTTGCAAGAAAGGCAAACAGACAAAGAAGTCTCATAAGGAAAAGAAAGTTCATTCAATAGAACTTCCTCTTGAACTTCTTCACATGGATCTGTTTGGTCCAGTCAGTACAAGGAGCATTGCAGGCGATTTGTACTGTTTTGTGGTCACTGATGACTACTCAAGGTTCACTTGGGTAATGTTTTTGAAATCCAAATCAGAAACATTTGAGTCATTCAAGGAATTAGTAACCACACTGGAATCTCTCTACAAGCTAAAGGTTAGACAAGTACGCTCAGACAACGGGACAGAATTCAAGAATCAATGGATGGAGGCATACTGCAAGGAAAAGGGAATTGTTCATCAATTCACTTCTGCCTACACGCCTCAGATGAATGGTGTTGCTGAGAGAAAGAATAGAAGTTTGATAGAGACTGCACGGACTATGCTGGCTGACTCAAAACTGCCTATCCAATTCTGGAATGAGGCAGTGGCAAACGCATGTTATACACTGAATCGAGTCCTAATAGTCAAGCGCCACGGAAAGACATGTTATGAGCTTCTACAAAGACGCAAACCAAATTTGGAGTATCTTGAACCTTTTGGCGCGCCGTGTACACTTCTGAAGAAGACACAAGAAGGAAAATTCAGCGAGAAGGCAGATGAAGGAATTTTTCTAGGATACAACATACCGAACAAGCGAGTTTACAATAACTCAACGGGTCTTGTAGAAGTGTGGTGTAATGTCGACGTTCAGAGATATACCACACCACCTACAGGCAAAGGACCTGCATACTTCTTCGATTATGATGGATTCTTCAAGTCCTTCAACATACCTCTCTCTCCCTCGGATGATGAGTTAGCTACTAGGATGATGTATGATATTCTGAATACACCATCTAGCACACAGGGAGAATCATCTACTCAGTCAGGGGGAGTAGTCGATGAGAGTGACTCCTCCTCTGAAGATGAAACTGAAGCAGATGACCAGAACAGTCAGGAGGAACAGGTTCCAGTTCCTGAAAGTCCACAGCATCTACGAGTGATGCCCCTTCGACTTCGGAACCTCAAACTCCAACTACCTCAGATGCAGAACAAAATGTTCATAATCTCGGTTCTGAGGTGGCTGTTCCTACTACTCCAGGATCACGACTAAACGTCTATCATCCCCTTGACAATGTTATTGGGGATGTCAGATCAGGAGTACAAACCCGAAATCAGCTATACTCAGCTGATTACGCCTCGGTTATGGAGAAAGGTTACATTCATGATGGTGCTTATCGATGTTTTGTCTCGCAGGTTGAGCCAAAATATGTCAGTGAGGCACTAAATGATGAGGCGTGGGTGAGTGCCATGCAAGAAGAACTTCTGCAGTTTAAGAAGTTAGGTGTATGGACTCTGGTTGATAGACCTAAAGGTGCTAAAGTCATTGGCACCAAATGGGTACTAAAATGCAAGAAGGATGACCAAGGAGTCATTATCAGGAACAAAGCTCGACTGGTGGTTCAAGGTTTTCGCCAAGTCGAGGGGATTGACTATAATGAGGTGTTTGCACCCGTGGCAAGGATGGAAGCCATTCGTATCTTCCTTGCCTATGCATCGTACATGAAGATTAAAGTCTACCAATTAGATGTGAAGAGTGCATTCCTTCATGGGGAAATCAGGGAAACAGTCTATGTAAGTCAACCCGAGGGATTTGAGATCCTTATCATCGGGATAGAGTTTACAAGCTCGACAAAGCTTTATATGGGCTTCATCAAGCTCCTCGAGCGTGGTATGAGAAACTCTCGACTCATCTTGTGAAACACGGATTTCGCAGGGGAGTCATTGACTGTACACTGTTTATTAAAGAAAAGGATGGCGACCTACTGCTTGTACAGATATATGTTGATGACATAATCTTCGGGTCAAAGAACGAAGAGTTATGTAAAGAGTTTGAAGCAGTGATGAAGAAAGAGTTTGAGATGAGTGCTATGGGGGAGATGAAGTTCTTTCTCGGGTTACAGGTGGATCAAACACCTAATGGAATCTTTCTACATCAGACCAAGTATGTAGGAGACATTCTCAGTCGCTTTGACATGGAGAATGCTTCTCCTGCTGGGACTCCACTTGCTACGAATCATGATATAGCACCTGATGAGAATGGAGATCTAGTAGATGCCACTATGTACCGAGGAATGATTGGATCCCTCATGTATCTCACTGCCTCAAGACCTGATATTATGTATGCTACATGTCTATGTTCTAGATATCAGGCTAAACCAAAGGTCAACCATCTGATCGGGGTCAAGAGGATTTTTCGTTATCTGAAGGGTACACCCACACTTGGATTGTGGTATCCTCATGATGATGACTTTGAGCTTACCGCGTATAGTGACTCGGATTACGGGGGCTGCAAGATGAACTACAAGTCTACATCAGCAGGGTGTCAATTCTTTGGGAGAAGATTAGTTACCTGGCAGTGTAAGAAGCAGACATCGGTTGCATTGTCAACCTGTGAAGCCGAATATGTTGCTGCTGCAAGTTGCTGTTCACAAATCATCTGGATTCAACAGCAAATGCGGGATTACGGTTTAAAATTCTCATCTACTCCTATTTTTGTTGATAACTCTGCTGCAATTGCAGTAACTAAAAATCCGGTTCAACATCCTAAGACCAAACACATCGGTATTAAATACCATTTCATAAGAGATTGCTTTGAAAAGAACTTAATTGATGTGGTTAAAATTAATACTGATTTTCAACGCGCTGACCTCTATACTAAAGCCTTTGATAAACCACGTTTTCAATATTTGCTAGAGGTCAACGGCGTTAAAAAGAAAAGTGAGGTAATTCCTGATGATGATAATGTGTAGTCCGATGTAGTTTAGTTAAAGTTTATTTTATTTTTTTTTATTTGTCTATTTTATTTTATTTTATTTAAACTCATGTTATTTTGCTGTTTATGAAAATCCTAAAATAATTAACCCAGAAATGATTTTAGTATTTTAGGAGGAGAATATGTCAGCAAATTAAAAAAAAATATGAGGGAGAAGGAGTAACTAGCTGAAATAAGGTAGATTGTGTCTGTGATACCGATTCAATACCTTTGGAAAATGATAGTACACAGGAACAAATCAAGAGGGACTTTAAAAAATGTAAGTTTTGACAAGATGCAAAAGTTCAAAGTATAAGTCTGTGTAGTCTGAGCAATATAAAAAAGAAAGATGATAGAAAACTGGCAACTCCTAAGGTGACACAAAGAAAGTAGACTTAGAGGCTGCTAGACCACAAATGATATGTTGGTAGATTCAACACAATAGACAATTAGACCTGATTGGTGATCTTAAGATCAAACTAAGTTGTTCAACTGACTGTGGGCTTCCATCTTATCACTGGTTAACACAATCAACAATATTCCAATAAGGGGTTAACACAAATGTGTGCGGATGACCATAATTAGAGCTAAGCAAGAAAAAAATGAAAGACAAATGCAATAAAGCTAATGACTTATGTTGTTGGTGCATTTTGTGTACTATAAAATAAGCTGCTCTAACAAGAAGATAGGTTGTGTGCCTCTCTGCTGTGCGATGGCACTGACCTGAGGATAAGCATAACCTAGATATTCTAGAATTCATTGTTGTTTGCCGCCTCTCTGCTGTGCGATGGCACTGACCTGAGGACAGGCTTCTCTTTGAAATCTCTAAGAATAGTCTCTTCTTGTAATAATACCCGTAGACCGCTCAAAAGCTCCTGAGGAATGTTGATTACCATATAAGTGTGGGATCCACAAATGTTAGTTGAAATAATTAAACCTAAATAAGTCACCAGTCTATGTCAAAGGTCTGTGTATGGATTTAAGTGGACAAACATACTGACAATCATTGTGGCTACATTCTCAAAGGTTCAAATCGATGTGAAAATCTAAGAGCTTCAGTATGATTTCCTTAAGTTGCTAACGACTCTGGATGAACACCGAGAATTTGAGCATCAAAAGGTTTAATAACTAGTCCCAAATGATTTGACTTGCCTGTATGATTCTAAAATTGAATTGGTCCAGATATGATCAATCTAAGTTGAAGCTATCTACTCCCGAACCAAATCCCGTAGATATCAATCTCTGGATTTATCTCTCACAAAAAGCCAAAAATATGTCTGTTTATGTAATTAGTTTAAAGTCTTAAATTAGTTAGTCGTTTTAATTTTAATTTTAGTCAAGTGTCGGGCTACATCAGGAAAATCAGAAGGAATCAACTCACTAAAAGGGTCATGTCTGAGATGACCATATGTGCTTTGAAAGGTTAAAATAGTCACGTCTGAGGTGACAAAGTGTTTTAAAAGGATCACGTCTGAGGTGATCAAAATGTTTTCAAGACAAAAATGGTCACGTCTGAGGTGATCAAAATGTTTTCCAGATAAGATGATCATGTCTAAGATGATCAAAGGTTCATAATGTTAATTCATACAGTTAAAAGGGGTTTTAAATGTAAATTGGTCAAAATGGCAGAAAATTAACTAAGTATGACCCATTCGCACGAATGGACCATACGTATGGACTAACCATACGAATGAAGTCCATTCGCACGAATGAACTATGAGTATGGACCATCAAACCGAATGGCCCATACGATTAGTCCAGTCGGAGGCTTAAGTGCGAACGAGTGAATCAGTCGCACGACTGAAATTCAGTCGGACGACTGGAGAAGGGCGACTGACCCAATCGCACGACTGAGTCCCACTCGCACGACTGAAAGGTGCGTATGAACTCAGTCGCACGATTGGATCTAGGGTTGGTATAAATAGAGGAGGAGTCCGTCGCAGAGACGCATCACCCTCAAATCGCCCCTAAATCGCACTCCCTACCGTTACGCTGCCAAAATTTTATTTGCCCTAGTTTTACCGTTGATTGTGATTCACTGACGTTCGCCATTCATCATACAGGTAGTTTGAAGTCTTATTTCATCAAAAACAGAAAGATTGGAACCCTAATTGGGATTATTCGACTGTGAAACTTGAACCGAGACAAGAAAGCCCTAATAACCTATTAAAACCAAGCAAAATGTTAAAATTAAGTCAAATAGGTTATTAGTAACGAGAATGCGAGTCTAATGAACCGGTTAATTGGGTTAAAAGACTTAATTGTTGAAGTTTCGAACGATTGGCGACTGAACAACTGAGACAGGCGACTGGTCGTCCGGATGAACTTCAGTCGCACGACTGAAGGGGGCGATTTACTTAACCGCACGACTGAACCATGCGAATGAGACTCAGTCGCACGACTGGTGTAACCGCATAAGAGTACATGCGCATGAGTCCAGTCGCACACTCAGTCGTACGCATGAGATCATTCGCACGTCTGAACCTCAATCGCACTGTTCAGTCGCACGACTGTCTTCAGTCGCACACCCTCAATCGTATGACAAAGACATTCTACTCAAAGTTTAAGTGTTTCATTATACTTGTAGCCAGTGGAACTAATGTTTATATTGTTATGTGTTACAGATGGCGAGTCGATGGAACATGAGCACCAAGCACAACATATGTGCTCATCTGGATTTGACATCCAGGAACGCAGCTGACTTCTCAGGCATCATTATGTTTCTGTTGAGATCCAGGATCGCTCATGCTATCTCTACACCATGCACGCCATATAGATCAGTGCAGCAGGCCTTCTGGGAAGGCGCGACTGTTGATAGATCCTCTGAGCCTCATTGCATCAGGAGTACGATCTTTGGTGAGGCTATCACCGTATCAGAGGAGGATTTGAGGATTGTTCTACAGTTAGGGGATGATGCTGATTGTCCTACTCGTCTACACCCCCTCACTGTCAGAGGATGTTTTATGAGAGCCAAGTACTCTGGGGACATCAATGCTGGGGTACTCAACAAGAGTAACCTCTGTCCCCAGTTCAAGTACCTTGCGCATGTTCTGCTGAAGTGCATAGCGTCGAGGAAGGGAGGATTTGATGAGTTGTCAGATCAGATCCAGAACGCTTATGCTGCGTTGGTGCTGAACCATCCGTTCAGCTTCTCCAAAATGATCTTCACCTACCTGGTGGAGGACATTGAGGGGAAAGGGAAGGAAGGCTTCTGTATGTATCCGAGGTTTATACAGATGATTATTGATCAGAAGCTTCCCTCCCTGCCGAAGGAGAAGGAGGATGCTGTGGTGCTAGAGGTCATGGATGACACTACGCTAGGCCGGATGAAGGTATACAGGGGGAAGCAGGTGAAACCCCCTGTCAGGAGGTTGTTTGGGCATCTGGCCCGTGCTGACTATGTGGCGCCCGCCAAGAGAAAGTGGCGCCACGATGACAGTGATTCAGATGTTGAGCATATTGCTATACCAGATACTGACTCAGATGATGATGATAGCGGCGACGCCGGGGATGATATGCCTGCTCCACCTAGAGGCACTGATTCAGACGTTATTCCCCCGGGGTCTGCCACTGCTGGAGAGGTTGCTGAGATGGCCGGTTTCCATCAGGAGTTTGTAGCTGGGGATCAAGAGGAGGAGGAGTCAGATAAGGAGCCCCTCACTAGGACTGTGGGAAGCAAAGTTGTTCCCATAGACCACGGGCTTAGGGTGGTTGGTGAACACCCTCGGGACTCCTCAGAGAGAGAGACTGACCCGAACTATGTTCCGGGTTCAGTGGGCAGAGCTGCAGGGGGAGCATCCACTTCCACCGGGACTAGGAGGAAGCGGATGGCTCAACCCCATGGATTGAAGAAGAAGAAGCGTCGCCTGACCTTCGTTACCACTGCTGCCACTACTTCCACCACCACAGCCACCACTACCACCACCTCTGACATACCACCCATCACCACAGCCACCACATCCACTACTTCCACTACCACATCCACCACCTTACCTACCACCACTGTATCCTTCCCATCCACCACCTTACCATTCACACCTACATCACCAGCACCTGCCTACCGTCCCATATTCACCACTGCCACTACCACCACCACCTCACATCATGCTGGACCTTCAGCCCAGCCTTCACATGCTTATGGATCTACTCTACCTCACATTGGGGTGGAGGAGCAGCTGTCAGCGCTTAACCGTATGGTGATGCGACTGCTCGCTGCAGATGAGGAGAAGGCGGCGCAGATTCGCCAGCTGACCGACCTGACTGCTGCCCAGTCTCAGCTGATGGCAGAGCAGGCTCGGGTGATAGACCAGCAGAACCAGCTAATCGATGCTCAGAGAGTCGAGGTGTCCCAACTCCAGGACCAGCAGGCCCAGTCCGTCAAACGTATAGAGGAGTTGGAGACGACCAACAAGACGATTATGCTGAGGTTAAAGGGGTCGAAGGATGAGCCCTTGAAGCTAAAGGAGGGTGACGGGGATGATGGAGATGGTGATGATGAAGATGATGATGATGATGAGGAAGATGATGATGATGAGGAAGAGACTGAGGAAGACAGGACAGAAGGTAGAGATGATGATGACGAAGCAGAAGGAGGGGATGCGGCTGCATCGGCCTCTACTTCAGGTCAAGAACGAAGATCTAAGCATCGACAGGACCAGTCATCCACCACTTCTGCTCCTCCGAGCGACACGCCCATGATTCAAGACAAAAGTACAGATTAGATGTCTTATGTATTTATTTATTTTGTATTTGAATCATGTAATGAAAAACAAGTGTGTTGAATGTTTATATATTAAGTTGATATAATTCTGTTTGATTACTTACTAATGGTTTACGTGTTGAATGTTTATATCAAACAGATCCAAACTTTCAAAGGGATGAGTTTGACTTTGCTCCCCTTCAAATGGTCAAGACTCAATTAACCATGATTCTTGATCTGCAAGGGATTGTCAGAAGGTCTGTGAGTTATACCCCTGAAGAAGGGGAAATAATTCATGACCTATCTGATGAGCAACTGGCAGAGATGTTCAGACTCAATCCTAATGAAATAGTCAAGGATGCTCCAACAGTTGATTCAACCAGTGATGAAGAACTAAATGACATTGATGAAGTTAAAGTTGAAGATATTACTGCAGAAGAGTACCCTCAGTATGCTGACATCGAGGGTAATGTGGTCCCCAATCTGGGTGAATCCCTAGTCAGTGATACGTTTGAGGTACTAGACAAGATGGAGCAGGAAACTGAAAAGACTGAAGGAACAGCCCAAGCCTCCAATGATGATGTAGACATTCGCAAGGCTGAGTGGGCTGCCTGTTTTGAAGAAGTAAGAGCCCAGCGTGCTGCACCAAAGAAAGATGCCTACACCAAGCTCTACAGAGTCAAGAAACACCATAAGGTGTCAGGCAGGATTATCTCATGGGCTTATTTTGATGACCTTAACGCGTATGCAGTTAAGAGGGAGCAGGGCATAGAGTACTTCAGGTTCCCACATGATCTGAAGACTCTACCTGGTTTTGAGCTCAACCAGCTGGCTAAGCTAAAGCTGCTGTATGCTGACCCAAGAAAGATGTCAGACTGGTTCGAGGCTGCCCTGAAGAAGGAGTACCACACCAGATGGGTTAACTTCAGACCACAACAGCCTACGAGGTACATAAGAAGGTCTGAGGTTGATGCCATTACTGGCAAACCCAAGATTGTGTTGAAGTGGAGTCCTCCGCGCACTATGTCGAGAATCCCTCTCAGGTAAATGCCACAGGACTTCACTCCACACTTCAAATGGTGGTACTATGATTGGAGAACTGCTGAAGCTGTCATAGTTCTGAATAAAGAGGGCCAAATGGATACTATCAGGGTATTCGACCCGATGTGGCTAACCAACTTGTCTGCTAATGATGTCTACACATTATACAAGTGGCCACTGTTCTATGACACACAAGACATTGTACAAGCCCTCCAGTTCCAAAACGTTATACGACTTTGCTTTGCGTTTGAGATACACGCAGGAGTCACTAAAGAGGAGAAGTACAAGAAGTATAAGGAGGTGATGCAGAAGACAAGAGATTAGATAGATCTAGGTCCAAGGGGGAGTTTGTTGATGCATGTATGTCCCTAGATCATGAGTTGTAATGTAATAAATCTTGTCTGTCTGATTATGATGTAATAGTATCGATTAATGAAATGATATGAATTGTTTGATACTTGTGATGTTTAATATTTCATTAAAGAGTCGTGATTGAATTGTTTGGGTTTATGATTGTTTGAATGATTGCATATTATGTTATATTAATTAAAACATTCAAACTTAACTTAATGAAGTTCTCATGCGAATGGCCCATGCGAATGGACCACACGCATGAATAACTTCATACGATTGACTCAATCGCACGACTGAACCAGGAGACTGGATCAGTCGTATGATTGACACATAAGATTGACTCAATCGCACGACTGAACACTCAGTCGTGCGGATGAATCAACCGCATGGTTCAATCGCACGACTGAACCATACTTGTGGCCCAGACGCACGATTGAACAATACTAACCTATAAATAGACCCAATTCGTGGAAAAACGTAAGAATTCATCCCATTACGATTCCAGACGTACCCTAGCCGTCCAGAAGCCTCCCAAATCGTTCTCCAAGTTCACAGAACACATCAGATCGATTCCTAATCGATTTCTGACGTTGGTTTCAATTCTTGATTGATTCCTCGTGTGTTCTCACTGATTGGATCGCCAATCAAATAGGATTCCGCACTATTTGAGTTGGTTTAACACGCTAATCACTAGGTATTTCGTTCAAATACCAGGTCCTAACAGTAGACCACTAAGGTCATCGGGAAATACTTCAGGAAAGTCTTGTACGATATGGACATCCTTAAGTTCTTTCCCTTTGACTTTCGTGTTAACCGCGTAAGCCAAGAAGGCCATATACTTCTTGCTTAAGCACTTTCGGGCTTGAGTGCAAGACATGAGTTTAAGCCCTTTGGAAGATTTTTTACCGAACACTTTCAAAGTCTCCCCAGAAGATAACGGTATACGGATGCACTTCTCGAAACAAATGATCTCGGCATGGTGTTTGGCTAACCAATCCATACCAATGATGACGTCGAAGCTTCCAAGTTTCATAGGAATAAGATCAATAAGGAAATCGTGCGCGTCAAGACTTGAGATGCAATCACGAATAACGACATCAACGGTGATCGGTTCTCCATCAGCAACTTCAATAGTGAGAGGTCTTTCTAGTTTCGTATGTGGCTTAGCAAGTATGGGTTCAAACTCTAACGAAACAAAACTCTTAAGGGCTCCAGAATCAAATAGGACATAGGCATAAGTTTTATTAATAAAAAACATACCTTTTCAATTTTAAAGGTATTTAACGATACAGGTAATGTATGAAAAGAATCAGATCACAAAAGTTAAAGGTAAATTAACATACCATTCACAACATCATTGTTTGATTGTGCTTGATCTGCGTTGATGTTGAAAGCACGTCCTCGGGCTTGTGGAACATTACCCACAAGACGAGGGCATTGTGGGCGGAAATGACCAGGTTCCCCACAGTTGTAGCAAACACGATTTGTGACCACAGCGGCGTTGTTAGGTGCACGGTGGCAAGTCGCCACCAAATGACCATATTTACCGAATAAGGTGCTGATACGGCACGGTTGATTCCCCGGATGATGATACCTACAAGTGTTGCACATAGGTTGAGGACCAGCATAGGCCCTAGTCCCTGGCATTTGTGCCACAGGTGCAGCCGCAGGTGCAAGTTGTCTTTGAGGGTTTTTGGGTGCAGCCACAGCATAGTTACGCGTCGGTGTGAACTTGCGCTTGTTGTTGTTGTTGTTGTTATAAGACGGTTCAGCTTTGGTCTCCTTAACAGCCTCTGTAGCCGTCTTCTCTACCTTCTTTGCACCCTTCACAGACATGGTACCTGCTCGTATATGGTTCTCGGTGAGTTGAGCGGTGATAGTAATGGCTTCTTCCAAAGTTGTGGGTCGGTTACCCACCACAACATCTTGAATTTGGGGTGGTACACCCTTGATAAACTTCTCGATGTTGCGGGGGACAGTGTTGACCATGTGAGGCAGCAGTATACTCAACTCATAATGCCTAGTTGAGTAGGCCAAATGATCACCATCATTTTGCTTCAAGTTCCAGAATTCTTCTTCCAACTTTTGCAATTCACTTCTCGGGCGGAACTTCGCGATGGCGATGTTCTTGAACTCTTCCCAGGTAAGTGCTAGCATAGCTTCAGGACCACGGTTTCTCTTCTCGCTATTCCACCAGGTAAGTGCCCTTTGTTGGAGCACACTAGTGGCATAACGAACCTTGAGTGTCTCGGGACACTCGCAATTGATAAAAGTATTCTCCATGCTCTCGAACCACTCAAGAAGACCAGTGGCTCCTTCCTTGCCACTAAAACTAGTGGACTTGCAAGAGCTAAAGTGCTTGAAAGTGCAATTTTGGTTGTTGCGCCCTTGGTTAGCACTATTCTCTCCTTGACCATTTCCATTGTTGCTAGCGTTGGTCATTAAGGTGCTATTGAGTTCAGCAACCATGGTCGGGATGACAGCAGCCATTTGTCAAGCAATCATGGCGGCTAGCTTACGATCGGAACTTCCACGCTTTCCATGATGACGAGACATGCTGGAATATGCAAAATGAGTTAGATACGAGAATTGGAATAACAAGGATTATAGTTCAACAAGGATAAGGCAAAAGTTGTAAGGCACATGGAATGGTTCCATTTGGTAACGCATTATCATTTGGAAACGTTGACACGTCAAGGTAAGTCGACCCATTCGCCTTAGAAATTTGTGTATATTGACCATAGTTTATCACTCATCCCAGAAATCCCCAGGTAAGCATAACTAGTCCCGTAGGATTTATGCGATATGCTTGCCTTAGCCCGAGGGCCTTTTTCCAGGAAAACCAGGATACAGGTGTCTATGTGTCATACAAATTTCTTAGGTTCATGATATCAAAACCTTGATGAGATTTTCATAGATTAGACATAAGTCTAAAGATCCAAGTCATAAGCATAAGTATACAATTCCATGTGTCGTCGAAAATAAGATTAAGAAGTTTCAATTGTCGGGGAGAGTCAAAGAGTCAAGGAAAAGTTTAGGGAGACAAGTAACAAAGTTTTAACAATTATAAGGCAATCCTATGTTAAGGCATCAAGTTGCACATAAGAAGGCATAGCATTATGTAGCATGCAAAACAATATACTTTTACAAGAATAATAATATTATTCTGTAAGGTTCATGCATAAACTATAGTCTAGGTCACCATTTCTAATAAGCTAAATCCCTATAGTTATGGGCTCTGATACCAATCTGTCACACCCCAACCTTGACGGCGGAAACGTCGAGATGTGAGGGTTAAGATTGTTCACAGCCACATAACGCTATATTCAAATGTAAATATTAAAATTATAAGTTTTAAAGATATTACAATCATAAGTCTCAAAACATTACATAGTCCCAAATAAAACAAAGCATAACATAAACATTTTATTCATTTAACTAGGTCCAAGTCCTAGTTTTATTGCAAGCTTCAAAAGACCACCTTAAACTTGAGGGTTACCTGAAACATGATAAAAATAAAAGGTCAACTAAAAGTAGTTGGTGAGTTTCCAAGGTTTTCATACATAATAAGATAAGGTTACAAGTAGCAATTCATGTCATAGGTTATAAGTTAGTAAGGTTATAGAACACATATCGTTACAACCAAACCTCGACTTGATTACAAGTATATAAGATTGACTAAGTGTATTTGGTTCCCATGATGAACAAGCAAACGTCATCAGGAGTTGGCAATACATCGACTTTAGCACCAAATAGGCTTGTCAGGCCCAAAGATCTAAGACGTCGCCAAGCTAGCAATAGTTAATGATTTTAAACAAACCATGTATCTCATATAATCACTTACAACACACAAATAACCATGACAAAATATAAAGATGAATTGCAAGTGCTTTATAAGTCTCAAACGTTTATAAGTGTATGATGTATAAGTATCACGCTTCACCCCAAAATAGTGTGAAAATTGTAAAAAGGGGCAAGGAAACTCACTTGATGTATAAGTGTATAAGATGATAATAAGAATTAAACGACGTCCCAACGAGTTCCTTTACAAGATCCCTAAACGTATATATATTACAAGTTTAAGTTTAATAATAAAATTAACGTTTAAAGATGACCTAGGGTGTCAAGGGAAATTTGGGTTTTTGATGAATAAAAGTTAATAATAAAAACACTTTTATTTTAATTTAATAAAGAGAATTATACCATTAAGTAGTTAATCATCAAGAAATAAATTTTAAATCATTTATAATGATTGACAAAACTTAAACATTAAGTGTAAATACACTTTTATATTTATTTGTAAAAGTTATGATTTAAACAGTAGTGTTTGAACCAATAATAATTTAGTGATTTAAATTATTTAAAGTCTATTTTCATAAAAATAAACCGGATATAATTTTTGTTTTATAAAAATATTAAAGTATGTAAAGAAATAAATTTACAGAAATTAATTAAGTGATTTTAAAAAATAAATAAGTTTACAAAAACTGATTTTAATAATTTTTAGAAATTTTCTATATTTTTTAAGGGTTGAAAAACCCCAAAAAAAATAATTGAGGTTGCCCGGGTTCGAACCCGGGACCTCTAGTTGGTGAAAGGGTGTTTGTGACCAGTAGACCAAGGGCCAAAGCCTTGGTAAATGTTGGGTTTTAAATCTTAAGAATACATTTCCAATGATTTCCCCAAAACCCCAAGAACCCTAGAACGATTTGCACCAAATTGGAGGTTAATTCGTTGTTGTTAATGCCATAGATCATGGGGCTTTTGTTCCCCATGTAATGACGAGTGTTTAGGTGGATTCAATTACCTGTTTTGATTAAAGATGATGATAAGAACACTTGATGAACACATCGCGGCCGAAAGTGCACGATTGTTGTGTGATTGTCGATGATAATCCAATTAAACTTGTGGGTAGCTTCGTATGATGATTAGGACTAAAAGCCCCTTATCAATTCCAGTTCCAATCGTCGAATTGATGATGTTCAGGTCGATTGCATGTTGCGGCTTAGGGGAGAATCGAATGTGTGATTTCTGTGTGTTTCAGGTGAAAATGAGAGTTGAGAACTTTTAGGATTACTTAGATCATTGTTTAGGTTAGTTTAATTAGGTTATTATTAGGATTAATTGCTCGAACGGCTATGGAGGTTAATGTCGCTGGTTTCTTGATCGATTAAGGTTCGTAACCGACTCGTAAACACGATTAAATGATACCATCAAGTTCGAAACATGTACACGGTCAAATTTGGAACGATTTGGAAACGTTTTCGAGCGGTTTAGTGGGTTTTTAGGGGTGGCCGGCGCTCGGCCGCCGGTGGCCGGCGTGGGTCGCCGAAAATACGGGCAGAAAGGGGCGGGGGGTTTGGTTTGGGTTTCATTAATTGCATAATTGGTCCCTTAACTTTTCAATTTTTGTTATTTTATGTAAGAAAGCTTTTAATTCAAGTTTCAAAATAACATAAATACCCCCTGAACTTAGTTTAAGTTTAACTTCTAACTAATTTGTTAATTCTAAACTTTTATAAAATTATTATCATTATTAATGTCATTATAGTTATTATTAATTATTATTATTACCATTATTATTATACTTATTATTTTAGTTATTATTATTATAATTTTTATTATTATTTATTATTAAGTTCAATTTAGTAATTAAATTATGAACCTTCTAGTCAAAGAATTAAAAACAACAAGGAAATTAGCATAGGCAATCCATAAGTTTCATAATTGACAACTTTGACTCTTACAAGAATAAACGACATTAACTATTAGTTAACAAGAAAATACGAGATGTTACATAAACAATCTTAGTATAGGATGATGAATGTTATCAAATACAATGATAAAATAAAGATAATATCGATTAATTTCTTACCTAAGAATGATTGGATGAACGATTTGGATCAATACTTGTTCTTGAATGCAGGGCCGGCCCAACAGTGTTATATACTCAAGATAGGGCTTTGGGCCCCCAAATCTTTTAGGCCCCCAAATTTAGAAATGATATATATGTTATTGGGCTGCCAATATCTATTGACATTTCCCAGCCTGGTCCGCGTCTTTGATTTAGGCTCCGCCGCTCCGCTTTTCAAATAAGCCCCCACATGCGTGAAGTTGAAACGATGAAGGTTTAGACTGCACATCGTGAAACGCTACTATCAACACTCAACAATCTCGAAAATTGATTGTTAGATCCATCCGTCGCCTCAATCGCTTCTTGGATTATCAAATTCACTATTGATTTCTTTAGAGCATGAAGCAATCTACTTCTCATTAATCACAATCGAAGACTAATTCTCAGATTGTATCAGTTGTTGAACCGGCATTTTGCTCTTCAAGACTGATATAACTTTAAAACTTATCTCTTTCTGCTAGCACTTGATCGAGCAAATAGGTAATTTTATATCCTTATTCTTGGGTAGTCTTGCTTTACGCTTATTGATAGCACTTGAATGAATATATAGGTAAATTTTATTGATGCCTTGAACTAAAATATTTCTAATAAATGCTCACATGCTCTTGATTTGTTTAATCATATTGTTGTTATAGAACTTGATGTCATACTTTAGCTAATGGCATTCTTTATGTATTAACAAATTAAATTGAAATACAAACATTATGATTTGTTGATTTAAGTCTCTAAGGGTAATCTTATGTTTCTGTTTTAACTTTCACAGTTTAAGAGTTAAGAGTATCGTGATTTTTAACTTCTATTTTAATCTCATTTTTTAATACTTGATGAATGTTAAATGTTAGTTTATTGCTAAAGTTATTTTGTCATTGAGGAGTGTATTTGATTTTAGAGAACTAGTCAATTAGGATAGATCATTAGCAAATTATACAGTTGTTCATATATAAGATGATACATATGTACTTGTAGTAAACCAAACAATTATTCATATATAAGATGATACAGTTGTTCATATATAAGAGAATCAGTCAATTAGCAAGATTTTTATCTCAAGGACTTAATTTTCACAATAACTTGCATCTTCACAGTGATTGATAAGGATGATAATTCTTTTGATTAAAATATTGCTGCCCTAAAAGAATGTTATCGAACTAAAAATATGAACCCAAAAATATTTAAAAAGGGCCTTCGGATTTTTATTTTGCTTTGGGCCCCCAAAATAGTTGAGCCGGTCTTGCTTGAATGAAGCTCTACACCAAAATCGATGGTTTGTTGAATCTAGATGATGATTTTTGATGGATTAGGTGAAGAACAAGGAGAATTGGTTGTGGGGCTAGGGGTTTCTAAGGAGAGAGATTTAGGAGAATTAGGGTTGCAAAAGTGAGAAAACGAGAGGGAATCCCCCCCTTGTCTATTATTCTCGGCCGTAACAAGAAGAGGAGCAAGGGCCTTCGGGCCCTTGCCCGTCACGTCCATTCTCGTGTTGTCTCGTTACAGGTGTCGTTCAATTTTTACGTTTTTAAGTTCCTCGCGCTAAGACCGTTCCAACGAGCTATTATATGCCCTAGAAATTGGATAATTTATATTTTTTGAATTAATTCACGTTCATTTACTAGTCTTTCAGAAAAGTCCATGAATGTATGATTAGTTGGGTTTTAACGTAAATTTAGCGTTCTTGATTAGTCTAATGCACAAGACCTTGATTGATGGCAAGCCCAATGGCCATCTTGATGACTAAAACCCTAGGCCCAACATTATGCCCTAGGCCCATTAATCTAAATTTTGGTCAACATTGAAATAAACAATCAATTAAGGTCAAGCCCAAATATGAAAAAAAAAAAAGTCAAAAATCAAAGTCAAAGGTCAATGCACCTATTTTGGTGACGGATGTCACAATGAAACAGTTACATGCTCGAATTTCATGTAAAAGCAATTACTTAAACATAAGTTACCTTAATTATTTTAGGGCGAACTTAGGTTGGTTTTTCCCGAGCACTTTGGATACTTGCTTCCGAGCCTAATCACTCAACCGACAGGTGAGTTTCACGGACCCTATTTTTTTACTTATTTTTTTTTGGTGGAGATTACATTCAAATTACAATTTTTATGGAAACAATTACTTTTCAATGATTTCACATGTTATATAAGTTGTTTACTTACCATATTAAGTCCTCTTTATCGGACCGTTAATTTATTTTCCAAAGCGAGGTAATCAGATAGTACTATTGTGTTTAACTACCTCCACCCGGATTAATTACCCTAACTTTGACTGGAGGTCTAATGGGTGCATTATTAGTCTGTTCACCCATGTGCTTACTATAGGCAAGAGTAGGGGCAATCTATTACATTTAAAGTCTAGTTTCGGTTGCAGTGCTTAAATAATATTGTAGCATTGTATAATCGACAATCAAATAATGAAAAAACATGTGGTTCATTTCACTATTTACTATTACTTTAACCTGTGATGTCACCAACTTTATGTCGATATATTTTAATGAATGTTTTCTCAAGTAATTGATATATGCATCAAGTTAAGCTAACGTGGATCTCATCACATTTAGGGTCATTCATGCTGTTGGGATATTGTTTATATTTTTGTCGTGTTTTGAAAACAATTTATATTAGTACTACTAGTTTTGTTGTTTAACTCTGAAAACAATTATGTATTTTTAAATATATGTGCAACGAATGTTTTACTAAATCATGTAGTGGTCGACTAGTGAATGTGATACCATGACGTTTATGCCCCGTAGAAAACCACTGTGGTATGGGGTGTGACATAATCACTGATTGTATGCATGGAAAGATAAGGGGACAAAGCTACTTTCTTATGTAGGGCACATGGGTTTGGGTTAATAGAAAATATTAACATCGTTGGCATTAGGGATGATTATGACAAAATTCCATCTAAATAGCAACAAAATTAAATTAGGGACTAAACTAATTATGGGCGAAATATGATATTCATCATGTGTCTCTCTCTCTCTCCCTTCCTTCCTCTCTTTCTCTCTCACACCCAACACCCACCTTGCAATTTCTAGCCTAGTGTAACTACACTACCTGTAATATCCGGCCATTGATCACACCAGTCTCAAAAACCAAACAAACCCATCTGATTACACACTCAAGACCCAACCCTACCCCTCACCCCCATCCTCACAATTGTTCATCCAAATCCGACGAAACATCGACAACCCTATATTAGTTTTACAGAAGAAATCTAAGATCAGACGGTGAAATTAAATAGGAAGTCGTACCCCACGACCCCTCGCTTGAAACCCGCAATAACTATGGATTGCTTGCTCTAGCTAATCTGAACCCATCAACCTTCTTGCCATCACCGTCTTGGTTTGTTTTATCCAACAACACTCTTGCAGCCCATCTCCATTCATGAAATCAAAGGCTCAATTCGATAAGCTATGGTGGTGGTAGTGGTTGCTAGACTTGCACAAAAAAACCGGGTACGGACCCGACCCGGAACCGGGTCCAGGTACAACCCGGTACCGGGTGTACCCGGTTCGTACCCGGAATAAACCGGCGGTTTCAACCCGGTTTGGGTTTTTGTTGAATTATTAAAACCCGACCCTACCCGGATCCGACCCGACCCGGTCTAAACCCGAAGTGAACCCGGTATTGGACCCGATATCAAACCCGGTATTGGCAAAAAAAAATTAGAAAAAATGAACTAAACCCGGTATTAGACCCGACCCGGACCCGACCCGACCCTACCCGGGTATGGCGGGTAGGGTTTTCCTGCGAGTGAACCCGACCCGGGTTCATACCCGGGTTCACCAATACCCAGGTACAAAAAAACCCGACTGGACCGAACCCGGTTTGAACCCGGTTCCGGGTCCGGCCCAAAACCCGATTTGTGCATGACTAGTGGTTGCTACTACTAGCCTTCTTCAAAACTGACTTCATAGTAACCCAATCAATAATTTTATTATGACCAGGATTTATTACGTATGATTGTTGATTTATATTCTATCAATAACTTATTTTCATTTTTTTAATTATATAACATAATGGTATTTTTAATCATATTATGACAGAAAAGTTAACGCGACTTTACTCCATAAATTAAAAGTGTTACATTTGACTAAAATATTATAGGAAACTTGTATTTTTTTATTCCTGAAGACCAAAGCTGTAATTTTTTAGTCCTGAAGACCAAAACAAAACTATAAACCATCCCTGTAATAAACGCAAAATAAATAAAAATGTCTCTGTTTTTTATGTTTGTGTTTTCTAAGTGTTACTATTGCAAAATGTGGTATATTCCCCTACTCACCAAGCAACACTAGGTGTATAGAAATTAATTTGGATCTTTGTTGCATGAATCCCCAGGAAACATAATGCAAATTTTTACAATAACCAAACTACAGCCTAAGCATAATAATTTAAGCTTGATTTCTTCTTGGCCTGGACTTGGATGATCCCTTCATTGAAGTCTTCATGGTTCACCTGAAGCCATAAGCAAATCATGCTTCAATACTCACAAAACACAGGAAATTCTGCTATGTCTTTTACACATTTTCAACCAAAGTTGACTTGATTTCAACTGATTAGTACCTCGGTAGCATCACGGCGAAGAGCTAGCATGCCAGCTTCCACACAAACAGCTTTCAGTTGGGCCCCATTGAAATCATCTGTAGAACGGGCCAGCTCTTCAAAGTTCACATCTGGGTGAACATTCATCTTCCGAGAGTGGATCTAAAATTGCAATTTTATATTAGTACACAACCTACTGGATGTGCAAAACGAAAAGTTAAATGTGGAAAAAACAAGAATAACTTGCCACCTGCATGATTCGGGCCCTTGCTTCTTCAGTGGGATGAGGGAACTCAATTTTACGATCCAACCGACCAGAACGCATCAGTGCTGGGTCTAAAATATCTGCCCGGTTAGTTGCTGCTATCACCTACAAAGCAAAGGATCAAAATACAAATGCATGATATTCAACATGAGTTTTGTTTTTCACATACATGTAGACAGAAGGCAAAAAGTAGTGACAAATAGAGGTGGCAAAATGGGCCAGGTCAAAACTGATTGGGCTTTAAACGCGCAAGCTTTCAACACGGGTTCGGATCAGATTGGTTTTACTGAAATACTTGTTTTTCGGATGCTTTTACATATAACTAGTCAGATATGATTTCAAAAATTATATTATGTCAATAGTAATATATTAGTTTGAACAGAATGATTTAGCAGATTTCATGTATAAGCAATCAGCTGAAAATGCTACTACAAAAATTCACTTTATCAGTTTTTTCTTTTACTTTTTATTTCCTTATCTTACCTAATAGAAATAATAGACCCTAATCGAATGAAATTGCTACCACAAAGTCACATCAGCATTTTTCTTTCAAGTATGAATTCTGAGATGTTATATATGATTATTGGATTCAGTAGCAAATATACATTATCAATAAAAGTTCGCCAGGGCATCCACTGCTTTACTAAAAGTACCATGCAGATTGCAGAGA
The DNA here is from genome assembly GCA_025215565.1 of Flaveria ramosissima. NCBI lineage: Eukaryota > Viridiplantae > Streptophyta > Magnoliopsida > Asterales > Asteraceae > Flaveria > Flaveria ramosissima. The sequence continues at coordinate 29,311,944 of CM046036.1, forward strand.
AAAGTAAACAGATGGTCCCTCGGCAAATTTCCTTTTATTCTCTAAGCTTGTGAAGAAAGATTAGAGGTAGCAAAATCAAAGAGTCGAGCGGGTAGGTAAATTTGTCTAAACATGAATCAAATAGATTATAAAAGATATACTGTATAACATAAAGTTTGCAAGAAATTGATTTAGAAGGGTTTAAGCTATTGAAAACACTTTCTATTAATCCCGTGGAGCCAGTTTTCACTTAGCCAAGTGTTTTGAGTAATAGACTGGTTAAGTACCTTAATCCGCTTATCACTGCTGAAACCATCAACTGATTAAGGAGTTCTAACATAGTTCGTTGTACCTCTCTGTCCCCGCTTACTTCGCTGCAGTTACAACATAATATACCAATGAAAATGCTCCAACGTTATCCTGAAGATACAGTGATACCCTCTTCTCAAACACACCAGAAGAACTATACTAGACTAGCATTTATATAATAAAAAATTAATAATGTGATCAGATAAAATTGCAATATGCATACCTATCAAACCTCTTTGTACCAATAGCATCAATTTCATCAATAAAAATAATGCAAGGAGATTTCTCTTTAGCAAGTTGAAACGCATCACGAACAAGTTTTGCACCGTCACCAATGAACATCTACATTGCACAACAAAGTTACGTCTGTGCATGAGCCATGAGGATGAATAAAAATATAAATAAAATGCAAAAAGTAACCCAAAAATACTAAATATTCAAATATCATGTCCAGAACGTCCCCAAAGTGTGTACGTGTTATGAGTAAACACCTGAACAAGCTGGGGTCCTGCTAGCTTAAGAAAAGTGGCATTTGTTTGAGCAGCACAAGCACGAGCCATTAATGTCTTCCCAGTTCCTGGAGGTCCATACAAAAGCACTCCTTTTGGTGGACGAATCCCTAATTTTTGGAAACGCTCCTTATGTGTCATTGGCAGCACTATAGCCTCAACTAGCTCTTGTATCTGTTACAGATATATATTTCTAATAATATGAGAAATCCAGTAACAATACCAGAGACTCGGTCATTTTTCCATCATCATTAATAATTAAAAAACAGCTTGCCTGTTTTTCGAGACCTCCAATATCATTGTAATCTTCAGTTGGCTTTTCATCAACCTCCATGGCCTTGACTCGGGAATCATACTCGGATGGCAGTGTATCCAAAATCAAGTAACTATCCTTATTCACACCCACCAGATCACCAGGCTTTAGTTTATCAGGATCAACAAGACCAACCACAGGCAGGAAGATAGTCTGCACATCATACACAACTATCACCACACCTTAACATAATTACCTTGACAGACTACATGATAGAGAAACTGAAATAACCAGAATCAAATCAGCCATTCAGAAGTAAATGCATCAGATAATGTCAAATAAAGAAGTAACCTTTATGTAAGTTCAGAAAAATATAAACTGAACATAATAAGGTAATAAACGTTGTTTGTACTGTGGATTACCTGACGAGTAGATGTTTTTAGCACAACACATTTACCCTTCCTCTGAGAGTCAAGATCAATATTTGCACCATCTTCCTCAGCTTCGTCCTCAGGGTTCATTTCTAAAATCTAAAGCAAGCCAAATTGTTGAAATCAGTATCCTAGATGCAATAATATCCATGATATGAGGAAACGAATATCAAATGTACCTCAACGATGTTTCCAACCAAGTACGGAAGCTGTTTGTTAAGCTTAATCTTCTCCTGATTCTCCTTAATTTTGTCCTTGAACGAATCCTGTTCGAGAGTTGTTCTCTGCAACTCCTCCTGTTCATGGCACCAAAGAGATTGTCAGAAGAATTTAGAAAACAGATAAATAAGTAAAGAGATTGGTGTATAGAAACCTTGAGGATTCGAATCTCGTTATCGAGAAGACGAGAAGCCCTCTGGATATCTTCGGTGGTCATGGCAGCAAGCTGATCGTCCTCAAAGCTTGTGTCTTCCGCCATCGAAAGACGCCTTGTGCACAAAGAAGAAAGAAAGAAAGACCACCGATGAACGTTGTTTCGGGCCTTTGGGTGATTTGCCTATGTAAGGCTACGGGTATGGATCGGGTCGATCGGTCGGTCAAAAGATGAAAAGATACTTCTTTAAAAAGTAAATTTTAAAAAGCGAATTGAATTGTGTTTCAGCCGTCTGAGAGATTTATCGGGTGGATCAGTTGGATTGGTGTAATCGGATGACGCTAGGAGTGTTTATTGGTTCGGTTACCGGTTTGTTTGGTTTATTCGATTCGGTTTATTCGGTTGGTGGACATTTTTTAGGCATAACCGAAAACCGAATCGAACCGAATTGGGAATATGGCTAACCGAACCAAATTCAACCGAATTCAATTCAGTTCGATTTCCGTAAAAAACCGAAATCACCGTATTCAACCGAAAAACCCGAATTCGTCATTTGTTTATTTTTTTAAGACGTTGTTAAGTTTAGATCGTTTGTACGAGAATCACTCTTCATATATATTTCGTCAAAAATATATAACAAACAATTAAACTCTTGAATTGTTAACAATCTTGTTTTCTAAAAATATAAATAGTCGACTTTGACTCTTTAAAAAATAAGATTTGACACTCAATTTTGGTAATTGGAGTTGGTCTAGCATTTAAATTCTTAGTTATTTGGTTTAAATAAAACACCTTGAAAATTTATACCTTAAGAAGTTGGGCTAAACTTACAATTGTAAATAAATAAATTATACATATTGAATTTGGTTAAATCGGTTAAACCGAACAAACTGAATTCAAAATTTACACCTAACCGGAAACCGAAACGAAAACCGAATTCCCAATTCGGTTTCGGTTACAAACCGAACTGAAAACCGAATTCATAATTCGGTTCGTTTTTTTCGGGTTACAAATACGGATCGGTTTTTGGTTTTTTTTGCACACCCCTAGATGACACTCTATAAATTAAAATAATGATATTATTTAAAAATACTATATGTTTTGAAGTAAACTCAGTAAGGGTGATGGCGCAATGTGACGGGACGACATTTTACATTTAACACGTGCATTTAATATTTTCTTATTCTTGTAGTAGTTTTATAAAAGTTTTATATCTTTTTAAGCTAAAATTTAGAACAACAAATAAATAAGTTATGCATGACGACTTGTTTATACACATTAGCTTATTGTACCTCACAAAATACCGATTGTTTCAGCAAAAAGTTTACACCAAAATGTTTAAAAATAAACATAGGTCAAGTTGTATTCTCAAAACGTTTTTAATTGTGATAGATTAAAAGATATAGCTGAAATCTTAAAACATATTAAGTTTTTTTGGTTTATGGGTAGATAATATAAAATTTTATACAAGTGTTAGTTAATGTAAGGTTATGTTGTAACTAATTATAAGGGGTAATATGTAAATAATGTTATAAATACTATTTTACCCTTAAAAGTGGTTGTATTTTATGCATTGAATATAGTAAGTGTTCTTAATTTTATGGTATCTTAAAATACATATCTCAGATGAAATCCAGTCCGACCGGTAACCACCCACTTCAGATGAAAACAGTTTAAATACATAAAATGAGAATTTAGAAAAGATCAACAACTAATGAATACCAATGGTGTCTAAGATTGTTTAGTTCCTTATGTTTTCTTTATCTTTTTTATAATAGGATTTTGCTTGAAAAATATTATTACAAAAATGAATTCAATCAAATAATGTAAGGTCATGTTACCAGTAGTCCTTATGTTAGTCATTCATAACAGAAAACATTACATAATACATAAGTGAATGAAACATTGCAGAGAAAACATAGATCATTCATAACATACTTGTAAGGATTCCTATAAGTTGATGCAGCCAAAACATCCAAAGTCTCTCTGTGTAAGGATTCCTATAAGTCTGATGCAAACCAAAACATCCAAAGTCTCTCTGCAAGCAATGCACTAAAGAACTGAAGTAGAATTGCTTCGGAAGTTTTACACCATTCACTATAAATATTCTAAGTGTAAAATCTTCCGAAGCCAAGACCAATATCTTCCGAAGCCAAAAGTGAAGTCTTTCGAAGCTTCAGAGACAAAGTCTTCGAAGCCAAATAGTGAAGACAGATTTCTTTCGAAGACTTTTAAGGATATGCCTTTATCTGATGTACTTTACCATAAAGCTGGACCACCTTTCCGCTGCAACTCTACCAACTTACATGAGTTGGTGAAAGGTCCATGCTTTTGGTAACTGTACATTGAGGTCTTGAGTCCATGCTTTCTACTTTATGTACTTTTATCCTTTTTGTAATATATTAGGATGTGAGCTATGGCATGTCATAGTCACAAGTCAAAGGCAGATATGCCTTTTGATTCTACAATTGATTTTGTTTGTGTCTAGTCAATTGTATCCAGCTGGCTTTTAAAGTATAGCCGGCTGTAGGTTGTAGTATAAGTATTCCATGTTCTAGTATCTTTCTTTATGCTTTGTAACACTTGTAATAGAACTTGAGAAAGCAATATACTGCATCCTTGAAACCCAATCTCTTGTGTTCTCTTGTTCTGTCTCTTACTTGTTACTTGTGTTCTTAGTATCATTATTGTGGTTAATCCAGTTTACTGTTTGATTAAGTTTGGTTAATCTCCTCTTTGTGTTGTTGTGTTGTAAGTGACCACCCTTCACCGGTCCTGCAATTGGTATCAGAGCATTTCAGGCTCTTGATATAAGATCTCACCATCTTAAGATCCCTCACACACACAAATACTAAACTTTCAAATGGCATCCATTTCAAAGACTGATATGGAAACTGGAACCATGAACAAGTCCCCACTGATCACTCTTGATGACTTTGATACCTGGTGTATGAGAATGGAAGGTTTCATCAGGTCTCTAGACTCAAGAATGTGGGAGTCTGTTGAAAATGACCTTTCATACCCAGCACTCCTTCTGCTACTGGTGCTGGTATGATCCCCAAAGATGTGGCTAACTACTATGATGAAGATAGGAAGAGAGTAGAGATTGATAGAAAAGCCATGACTGCTCTTCAAACTGCCCTTCCAAACTCTGTGTACAGAGGTTTCAAAAAGTGCAAAACAGCTAAACAGCTGTGGGATGCACTAAAACTGATGTATGAAGGCTCCTCTGAAGCCAAGGAGAACAAGAAGGATCTCCTGAAGCAGCAGTTTGAAAACTTCACCTTCAAAACAGGTGAAACCATGACTCAGCAATACTTCATGTATGTTGAGATAGTGGATACCCTTGTGGATGGAGGAGTTTCTCTTGAAAACAGAGACATTGTAAGGAAGTTCATGTCCTCACTTCCTAGGCAATGGACACACTATTGTGTGGTGATCAAGAGGACTGAAAATCTCAAAACTCTTACTCTGACAGAGTTATATGGGATTCTCAGTGGCTACCAGATGGAGATGAACATGCAAGGTTCATCTGGCAACTCCAACAATCAATTGGGTTCAGCCCTGCATGTGGTTGAAAGGGATAGCATAGAACCCCAACATCATCTCATATGCTACCCTGACAACTCACCAAAGGGTCCTTTCATCACCTTCCCAAAGACACCCAGGGAGAACTACACTCAAGGAAGCCCATTCCAAGAGACAAGCTCTTCTCAAGCCTTTGTGTCTTCTGATGAAAGTTGTGGCAACTCTCTTTTCACTCTTGAAGACCTGGATTGTATCCATCCAGATGATCTGGAATATATGGAAATAGTCCAGCAGATGGCTCTTCTCACTCATAGAGCCAAGAAGTTCTACAAGAGAACTGGAAGGAGGTTTCCAAGCAATGCAACCAGTGGAAAGTTTGGCTTGGATAAAAGCAAAGTCAAGTGTTACAACTGTAACTGATGGGCCACTTTGCTAGAGAGTGTAAGGCACCTAAAACAAATGGTGGCCAAGCACAAACCAGACCAAACTACACTGACAAAGCCCCTCAGAATGAGAAGCCAAAGCAACAAGCTGCTGTTGCTGTTGAAGAAGGAGGCTTTGACTGGAGCTTTCAGGTGGAAGATGCTTCTCCAAACCAAGCACTAATGGCAGATCATGATGAAGCCAAGGTATTGGAACATCTCTGTACTCCTGAATGCATTGCTAAAGTTAACAGATACAGGTCCTATAACTTGGAGATGAGATCTGATCTTGAGTCCTTAAACATTTTAAAATCTGATTTTAGAAAGTCTGAAAATGATTAAACTAAAGATAGAGGACTTAGAGAAAACCATTTCAGTTCTAAAACATGAGCATACAGATTTTAGGACTCAAATCAAGATCTCATAACCAAGCTGACTGAGTGCCAGGCTGAGCTTGTGATCAGCAAAGCCAGGGCAGAAAAGAGTGTTCTTGAAGAAGAGACCTTCAAGAACATGATATCCTCATCCCTGCACAACAAGGTGTGTTATCAAAATAGACAGGGACTGGGATCCAATGAGATAGCTCCTCCACACACAATCTTGTCTGTAAGATCTCCTAGGTGTGAAACTTGTGAAGATGAGCTTCCTCTCATAGATCCTATAAGTGAAGAGGATGAAGAAGAGATAGTGAAGAATTCCTCTGAGAAGAGTGAAGAGGAGGATTCTAAGAAGGGCCACTATCCTTCTGAGGAGAAGAAGATTACTGTGATGACCAAGTCAATGAGAAAGAACTTGATCAGGAAGAGCAAAAGAAAAGCAAAGAAGGCTCAAGAGATCAAGGCTACTTTGACTCTAAGCAGAAACAAGTTTTTATCTCTGCAGGGTTTGAAGTAGTAAAGACTGAAGACATCAACCAAAACTCTTCAGCTAAGAGTTCTGGTTCTTGTTCAAATCATCTCAGTACCAAGAAGAAGACTGATCTGCTGTGTACCACTGCTGCAAGCGTGGACCATCAAACTCCAAGAACAGTTCCCAGCCCATAAGAACTGTCTCAGCATCTGCAAAGATGAAGGTGGAGAAGGGATGTGACCAAAGACAGTCTTGCTCTCATAAGGAGACTCTTGTGAAGAAGAAAATGTTGTGTCATGTGTGAAAGTACCTCTCACATTGCTAAGGATTGTCCATACAATCCTAAAAGTACTGTCCATATGACCAAGACAAAGACTTCAAAGAGTTTCAAGAAGATTCAAGCTTCGGAAGGAAAGTCTGTTTCCTTCGGAAGCTCCAAATCTAAGAAGAAGGCAAATGGAAAATTACCTTCGGAAGAAATCTCGAAGAAAGGAAGTTCTGCAGTGACTGCAGAAGTCTGCCGCAGGTCAGTCAGAATCTTCCGAAGGTTCAGTCATCAAAACTTCCGAAGTCCCAAAAGCTTCCGAAGTTTTGAAGGTCAAGTCCAAGACTCCAAAGGTGGTGTGGAAGTCTAAGAAAGACCAAGTGACTGAAGTTTCTCCATCAACAACAGCTCAAGATCCTTCTAGCACAACCATAGGATCTATTACTGTTGCATTACCTTCTATTATACTAGTGAGCCCAAGACAAGTAAGGCTTGGGTTTCCAAATGTAACTAATCATTTTCTTTGTGCAGGAACAGCTCAAGACAAACAAGAATGTCTGGATCATTGATAGTGGGTGTTCTAGGCACATGACAGGTAATAGGTCACTACTCCATAACTTTGAGAGGATTGATGGAGGACCAGTTGCTTTTGGAGGAGATGAAGGTGGTTACATTTCTGGAAGGGGCAAGGTCACAAATGGTAAGCTCAGCATTGAAAAGGTAAACTTTGTCAAGGAGCTTGGGTACAGTCTTCTGAGTGTATCCCAATTTTGTGATCAGAGTCATAACATGCTCTTTACTGAGCATGAGTGCATTGTTCTCAAACCTGGAGTGGTCATTCCTTATGTGCACATCCTGCTTAGAGCCTCCAGGAAAGGAAACATGTACAAGATGGACTTGCAAGAAACATCTCCCTCCGGAGAAGTTTCATGCTTTCTATCTAAAACAAATAGTGATGAGTCTTTCTTATGGCATAAGAGAATGTGCCATGTAAACTTTAAGAACATGAATAAACTAATTAAACATGATTTGGTAACTGGAATGCCAAAGAAAGAGTTTACAAGTGATGATCATTATGTTGCATGCCTGAAAGGGAAGCAACATAAGGTATCTCACAAGCCTAAGGAAAGGAACTCCATCACTACTCCCCTACACTTATTACATATGGATCTCTTTGGCCCCACCAGTGTAATGAGTCTAGGAAGGACCTCTTACTGTTTGGTGATCACAGATGACTTTACAAGATTCACTTGGGTTTCTTTCTTAGAACTAAGGATGAGACCCTGAGATTCTGAAGAATTTCATCTTAAAAATTGAGAATCAAAGTGATCACAAGGTCAAAACCATAAGATGTGATCAAGAGACTGAATTCAAGAATCAAAGCCTTGATACATCTTGTGATGAAAAAGGTATTACAAGACAATATAGTGCTCCCAGGACTCCTCAACAAAATGGTGTTGCTGAGAGGAGAAACAGGACACTAATTGAAGCTGCAAGAACTATGTTGTCTGACTCTAAACTGCCCATCACCTTCTGGGCAGAGGCAGTAAACACTGCTTGCTATGTGCAAAACAGAGTTTTAGTAGTTAAGACACATGGTAAGACTCCTTATGAACTTTGGCACAAGAAAAAACCTTTCATTGGTTTTCTCAGGTCATTTGGATGTCCTTGCACCATCTTGAATACCAAAGATCAAATTGCCAAATTTGCTGAGAAATCAGATGATGGACACTTCATTGGATACTCTTCCCAGGCTAAGGCTTATAGAGTATACAATCTCAGAACTAGAATTGTTGAGGAGTCAGCCAATGTGACTTTCAATGAACACACACCCTGTGTGGCTGGTTCTGGTCCTGATTGGCTTTTTGATCTTGATTTAGTTACCAACTGTTTTAACAAATCTTGTGAGAATGTTTCAAGATCTGCAGAAAATTTAAATACAGGTGATCCTGATCCAAGATTTGAGCTAGGAAGACCTTCAACTCATACATCTTCAGCTCCAGTTGGAACTACTTCAGCAAATGAGGTTTCTATCAGCACTACAATGACAAATTCAGCTGATACATCTAGGGTGCCTTCAAATTCCAGCTCAGAGGCTCCACAACCAGATAAAGATACCTCAATTGTGGAAGACAACAATGGTGATGGTGAAAGTGATCAGGAATTCCTTGATGCTAATAACCACACCATAGATGACAACATCAATGATGTCACACACTCATTGGATCAAGTCAATCTTGATAAGTGTGGTGATGTGGAGGGTGAATCATCTATGCCAGATCTAAATTTCTCAAATTTGGATCTTTCTCAGCAACTTGCTGTGATCCCTCAGCTTAGGATCCACAAGTCTCACCCCACCACAAACATCATTGGAGATGTTGTCACAGGGGTAAGAACAAGAGGACAAACCCATGAAGCAAATGTTTGTCTTCACTCTTGTTTCTTATCCCAGATAGAGCCAAAGAAAGTTGATGAGGCTCTAAAGGATGGAAGTTGGGTTGAAGCTATGCAACAAGAGTTGCTTCAATTCAAAGGCAAAAAGTTTGGAACCTTTGTCCTCTTCTCATGGGAAGACTACCATTGGAACCAAATGGGTGTTTAGGAATAAAAAGGATGATAGAGGCATTATCATCAAGAACAAGGCAAGACTAGTTGTTCAAGGATACACACAAGAAGAAGGGATTGACTACACTGATGTCTTTGCTCCTGTAGCAAGATTAGAAGCTGTTAGAATATTCCTGGCATTTGCTGCATCCAAGAACTTCAAGGTCTTTCAACTTGATGTAAAGTGTGCTTTTCTGTATGGAGTGATTGATGAAGAGGTGTATACAGCCACCTGGTTTTGTAGACCCTGATCATCCTGATTATGTCTGCAAGCTTGACAAAGCTCTTTATGGGCTGCATCAGGCACCCAGGAAGTGGTATGAGACATTGTCTGAGTATCTTTGTAAACATGGATACAGGAGAGGTACTATAGATGGAACTCTCTTCATCAAAGGACAGGGAAATGACTTATTGCTAGTTCAAGTGTATGTAGATGACATCATCTTTGGTTCAACTAATCCAAAGCTCTACAAAGACTTTGAGAAGCTGATGAAAGACAGATTTGAAATGAGTGCAATGGGAGAACTCAATTTCTTTCTGGGAATTCAAGTGAAGCAAGTTGAAGATGGCATCTTCATAAGTCAGTCAAAGTATGTTCAGGACATACTCAAGAGGTTCAACATGACTGATTGTAAGATTGCTAAGACACCCATAGCCAGAAACCACTCCCTTGGACCTGATCTTGAGGGGGAGTGTGTAGATGAACACTTATACAGGGCTATGATTGGGTCTCTTATGTATCTTACAGCTAGCAGGCCTGATATCATGTTTGCTACATGTATTTGTGCAAGATATCAAGCCAACCCCTAAGATGTCTCACCTATCACTGTCAAAAGGATTTTAAGATACCTCAAAGGTGCTTCAACACTTGGTTTATGGTATCCAAAGAATCCTGACTTCAATCTGTATGCTTATACAGATAGTGATTATGGTGGTTGCAACATGACTGCAAAGTCTACATCTGGGGGATGTCAATTCCTTGGTGGAAGGGTTGTCTCATGGCAATGCAAGAAACAATCCTGTGTGTCTGCATCAACTGCTGAGGCTGAATACATTGCTGCTGCAAGTTGCTGTGCTCAAGTGCTTTGGATTCAAAATCAGATGCTGGACTATGGATTTAACTTCAAGAGAGACTCATCCACATAGACAACAATAGTGCTATCTCTATCACTGAGAACCCTGTGCAGCACTCAAGGACCAAACACATCAATATCAGGTATCATTTAATAAGAGATAACTATGAAAAGGGATTAATTAAACTAGTCAAAGTTCATACAGATGAAAAATATGCTGATCTGTTTACAAAAGCTTTTGATGAACAGAGATTTAAATATCTAATATCAGCTATTGGGATAATTAACTTTGAGTAGATTTTTTTCTTAAAACTAAAATTATGTGTGTCCTAAGTTGTCTAGTTCATCACTTTCATAAGCTCATGTTTTCTTTGGATATAAAATCCTTTTTGAAGACTTTCCTTAGATTCTTGAAAATTTTCTGATTCTTCGGAAGATATATTTTTACCTTCGGAAGTAAATCATGTCTTCAAAATAAATAACTGTCTAAGAAATTTTACCTTCGGAAGAAGTCTCAATCTATCTTCCGAAGCTTAAATACTTGTCTCAACACTTATTTGTTTTTAAGGACTTTTTTCTTCCGAAGCAAAATTAACTCTCGGAAGCTTTGTTGTTTTTTATACTAAGCATTAAAGTGTTTATTTCTCTTCCGAAGCAAAATTTTCAAGATTCTCAGGAAAATCTTCCGAAGTCATTTTAGCTTCGGAAGCTTTTCATTAAAACTTCCGAAGATAATTTACCTTCGGAAGCTTTTGAATTCCAAGAAAACTACTTTTTGAGCAAAAGTAAACTACTTTTTCAGAGGTGGGACCGACATTCGGATTTCAAAGTTTATCCTCTTTCATTAACTTGGTTCAAATCCTTTTCACATAAATACCCAACGGTTCCCTCTCTCCCTCACTATCTTCTTTAATTCTACTATTCCTCAAACCTAATTCCCAAAACCGCCTTTGCTTTTCACCTTTCTTCATCCTTAAGCTTCTCAAATGGCCAACCTTAACCACAGAAACAACCCAGATTTCTCCATGCAACTTCACAGGCAACACAACCAGGTTGCTCTGTTAAGCTCTGAGAAAGATGAAAGTTTCTCAGAGATTTGCCAGTTCTTAGCTCTATCAAATTACTTCACCTCCCTAACCATTGATCCTACTCTCTATGAGGATCATCTGCTTGAATTTTGGAAGACCTGCCAAGAGGTCATCATGGATGGGGAGAAGGCACTGTCTGCCACAGTGCAAGGGAGGACAATCTTCATCACCGGCCATCATCAACACTCATTTGCAGCTGGATGATGAAGAAGGTGAGTTGTCCTTCCCAAAGGAAGCTGTCAATCATTCCTTTGAGCAGATGGGCTATGAGGGAGATTTCTCTGTAAAGACCTTCAGGAAAGGGAAGGTCTCATCCCAGTGGAAATACCTACTCCATGTGGTTATCCACAGCTTGTCAAACAAGCATGGAGGGTGGGACCAGATTCCTGAGGATCTCTCCTTCATAGTGCATGGAATGGTTCAAGGGGTCAAGTTCAGGTACTCTCAATTTGTCTATACAAATTGCTTGCTAACTTGGACTCCTTAGAGTATTATATGTTTTCTAGATATGTTCAACACATTCTCAACTGTGAACTGGGCTCACAGTTGAGGGAAACAGATAATATTCTTAAATTGGGACAGATGAAGCCCGACATCTTTAAAATCATGAAGAAGCCAACTGTAGGCTTCTCAGGGGTAGAAACAGCCCTTGTCCCCAAAATGTTAGAGCTCATTGCTCAAGGTGACAACCTAGCAACACAAGCTAGTGTTGAACCCACACCTTCTACCTCTCTACCACTAAAAAGGCCTCAAGTAACCCTCACCTACCAAAGAAAATCCAAACGAACCCCTGCTCAAGCTATTGAGTCTGTGCAGGTCCCCATATACTCACCTTTACAGGAGGAAGTGGACACTAGAGCTCCCACTTCCCCTGAGGAGCAAACCACTCCCATCTCTTCAACTATCAGGGCTGAGGTTCCTCATGCTCACCCTGATGAGCTCACAAGCCCAACTGCCTTAAGCCTTCACTCTGAGTCTCAACACTCAAGTGAACAACCTTCAGGGGACAGTTACCATCCCCAGCCTTTAGATCTAAATCAACCCATTCCCAACCTTTCCTTCTATACTGATGAAGACTTAGGTTTCAGTGAGTACCATGAGTCTCTCTTCTCTTCCCCTACTCAAAGAGAGATGAGTACTCCTGAGTCTCCTCAGTCTAGCCCACATCAGTCACCTATAACTGAGGTGGACACTTCTGAACCTGTTCAGGATGTCCATATGGAAGAGGCTCTCACTTTTGCAAGTGATTACATCATTAAGACCTCAACCATGGCAACTCAGCCCATTGACATCTCAACTGAGATTGCCAATGAGCAGAGGAAAACCAGCAGCCAAGAACCTGAAGCTGGTGGTGAGAGAGAGGACTTTGGTCCAATCATCTCATCCCCCAATGATTCTTCTGATGAAGAAGAGGGGAATCTGAGACTAAAGGTGCAAAAACTGTCAAAAACATGCTCCTATTTAGTCTCTAAGGTTAGTCACCTTGAATCTCAGGTGACTACCTTACACAACAGGGTCAATGATCAGCAACTTGAGATTTCATATCTTAAGGAAAAACTAGCTGGGAGACCTTTAAGAAGAGCTCAACCAGGAACACAAGAACCTGTGGATGTGATTGATCTATCCTCCAGCTCACCTATGCAAGTGGGTGATGCTACCAAAAAGGGGGAGAAAGTCATTGCAGCCACAGAACCTGGGAGTTCTTCACAGAGAATGGACATTGAGGACTCACCATCCTCACTTGCAATTGTGCATTCTCAGCAACTTCCTCAAGTTCACATTAATGTGGACTCTATAGACTCTATCATCAGGAGTCTCTTTGAGGAAGGTATACCAAGGGCTATGTCATCCTCACCTCAAGGAACTTCAAACTACATCATTGGGTGGAGGTATGATGCTGATAGAAGAGCCCTTATTCTTCACAGAGTTCAAGGGCAAACAAGATTCAAACTTGAACTTCTATGAAGGTCTGGATCTAGTCAACATGCCACTTGTCAACCAAGCAACTCAAGACAAGCTGACAGATTGGCTCAAAGAATCCAAGACAGGATCACTGCAAGAGTTTAGCTTAAGAAGGAGACTTAGGCAATCAGGTAATGATCGGTCAACTGGATGTTGAGGCAGACCCTAAGATTAGTTTCATAGGGGAAACCTTGACTGAAGGCCCAGTGGCAGAACCTGAGACCCCTGTCATCATCATCAACTGTTGCAGAGATCCACATTCCTTCTGAGACACCTGCTGGTGAAGGTGCTTTTCAACCTCTCTCTGGCCAGAGCATGGATGCTACACCAAGCAATGAAGGCCAAACCTCTATCCACCTGAGTCACAAAGGTCTGTGGGTGACAAAGGGAAAAGGATTTGACTCCTGAGGAAATTGAGGAGGAGAGAGAGAGAGAGGAAGAGGAAGCTAAAGGGAGAAAGTTCCTCTGGGTCTTCAGGTTTTATGCAAGCTGCAATCAGGGCTGCCCCCAGACCAAATACTCAAGATGATGAGTTGAGGGCAGTCAGGATTACTTACCTGCAGACCAGGAACTATGACATTGATGAAATTATTTCTCTCCCCTTAGAACAACTAAATGAACTGGCTGACATAGAAGTGTCAAGAGAGATGAAAGAAAAAGAGGATGCAAGGTTACTTCTCCAATTCAAAGAGGAGAAGAGACAGAAAAGACTCTACAAGCATGCTCCTACTCTCTCCCCAGTTCAAGAAAGTCCTGTACAAGAAGATGTGGTTCAACAAGAACCTCAGGTAGACAAAGAAGAAGATAGGATCAAAATGATCAACTACCTGAGTGCCACAGGCTTCTATCAGGCAGATGCACTTCTTCCCTTGTCCTTTGACTATGTTGAGTTTGAGTACTTAAAACAACTTGAGCTTGAGTTAGTCAAAGATAGAAAGACAACTAAGAAGAAGCTAAGGGAAGAAGCTGCAAAGTCAAGAGCCATCATCCAAAAGAGTATGAAGAAGTCTGCTGACAGACAAAGGATGATGAGCTTCTTGAAGCTGCTTATAGTGGATTCTCCGGAAGAGACTTGGCCCTATGTCTCTATCCACAATGGATGAGCATATAAGGGTAATCAAGCTGAAGATCAAGAGTGGAGAACTGATTGACTTACACTCTCTTCCAAGTCAAGTCCCACCTGAAGTGGAGGTTAAGGTTGAACAACCTGAGACAACACAACCCGAACCTCCTGCTGAGCCTTAGCAAGCTTCATCTTCTGATCCACAGCAGGGTCAACCTCTCTTTCCTTCTGAACCTGAGAGAAAGGAAGTCCTAACTGAGAGAGACAACAGAGATCAATTTGGTACTGCAAGCCAGTCTTCTCAGTTAAAACCTTCAAAGAGGAAGAAGAGGATGGCTTCTAAACCAAAGTCTAAGAAGAAGAAGCATAAATCATCTACCTCTACACCTCAGGCTGAGTCAGATCAACCTGAGGAAGTGCATGAAGAGGCAGCCCAATCAACTCCAATACAAGTGGCTCCTCTTGCAGCTAAGACACCCATCTTATCCTGGACCTTCTCTACCAATCCAGAAAGATGGCATGTAATCAGAGATCAAGGTGTTGAGAATGTCTATACTTGGCAAGACATAATCAACTTACCTCTGCATGATCTCTTTGAGATGAGAAGATACTATGAAAGTCTGAATGATCCTGACCATCTAATGAAGAATGGTATGGTCATCATTGTGCTGAAGACTACTAACATCTGAAGATCTTCTAAATGTTTTGGTAGCATCAGCCTAGGGGGAGTTTGTAAGGATTCCTATAAGTCTGATGCAAACCAATACATCCAAAGTCTCTCTGCAAGCAATGCACTAAAGAACTGAAGTAGAATTGCTTCGAAAGTTTTACACCATGCACTAGAAAAATTCTAAGTGTAAAATCTTCCGAAGCCAAGACCAATATCTTCCAAAGCCAAAAGTGAAGTCTTCCGAAGCTTCAGAGATAAAGTCTTCCGAAGCCAAATAGTGAAGACAGAGTTCTTCCGAAGACTTTTAAGGATATGCATTTATCTGATGTACTTTACCATAAAGCTGGACCACCTTTCCGCTGCAACTCTGTAAAGTCACCAACTTACATGAGTTGGTGAAAGGTCCATGCTTTTGGTAACTGTACATTGAGGTCTTGAGTCCATGCTTTCTACTTTATGTACTTTTATCCTTTTTGTAATATATTAGGATGTGAGCTATGGCATGTCATAGTCACAAGTCAAAAGGCAGATATGCCTTTTGATTCTACAATTGATTTTGTTTGTGTCTAGTCAATTGTATCCAGCTGGCTTTCAAAGTATAGCCGGCTGTAGGTTGTAGTATAAGTATTCCATGTTCTAGTATCTTTCTTTATGCTTTGTAACACTTGTAATAGAACTTGAGAAAACAATATACTGCATCCTTGAAACCCAATCTCTTGTGTTCTCTTGTTCTATATCTTACTTGTTACTTGTGTTCTTAGCATCATTATTGTGGTTAATCCAGTATACTGTTTCATTAAGTTTGGTTAATCTCCTCTTTGTGTTGTTGTGTTGTAAGTGACCACCCTTCACCGGTCCTGCACTCTGCAAGCATGCACTAAAGAACAGAAGTAGAAATGCTTCGGAAGTTTTACACCATGCACTAGAAATATTCTAAGTGTAAAATCTTCCGAAGCCAAAACCAACATCTTCCGAAGCCAAAAGTGAAGTCTTTCGAAGCTTCAAATACAAAGTCTTCCAAAGCCAAAGAGTGAAGACAGAATTCTTCCGAAGACTTTTAGAGATATGCCTTTATCTGATGTACTTTACCATAAAGCTGGACCACCTTTCCGCTGCTACCTGTACTCTAAGTCACCAACTTACATGAGTTGGTGAAAGGTCCATGCTTTTGGTAACTGTACATTGAGTCTGTCTTGAGTCCATGTTTTTACTACTGTTACTTTTATCCTTTTTGTAATATATTAGGATGTGAGCTATGGCATGTCATAGTCACAAGTCAAAAGGCAGATCTGCCTTTTGACTCTAAATTTGATTTTGTAGATGTCTAGTCAATTGTATCCAGCTGGCCTTTAAAGTATGGCCGGCTATAGGATGTAGTATAAAGTATCTCAAGTACTTGTAACTTTCTATCGATGCTTTGTAACTTGTAGTAGAACTTGAGAAGCAATATACAACATTCTTGAAAACCAAATACTTGTGTTGTTTGCAATCTTGTTCTGTCTCACATTTACTTGTGTTCTTAGCATCTTTCATTAACAAGTTAACCAGTTCCCTATTTGATTTGTTAAGTGTTCTAAGTAACTCTCCTCATTGTATTGTTATGTTGTAAGTGCATACCCTTCACCGGTCCTGCATTTGGTATAAGAGCATTTCAGGCTCTTGATATAAGATCTCACCATCTTAAGATCCCTCACACACACAAAATACTTAACAACTCAAATGGCAGCTATAACTAAAGCTGATATGGAAACTGGAACTATAACAAAGTCTCCACTGATCACTCCTGAAGACTTTGATACTTGGTGTCAAAGAATGGATGGCTTCATCAAGTCTCAAGACTCCAGGATGTAGGACTCTGTTGTTGAAGGACCTTACATACCAAGCACCACTTCTGCTACTAGTGGTGGTATGATTCCTAAGGCTGTGGCTAATTACTCTGAAGCAGATAGAAGGGAATAGAGATTGATCAGAAAGCCATGACAGCCCTTCAAACTGCTCTTCCAAACTCCATCTACAAAGGCTTCAAGAAGTGTAAAACTGCCAAGCATCTATGGGAAGCACTGAAGCTGATGTATGAGGGGTCTACTGAAGCAAAGGAGAACAAGAAGGATCTCCTGAAGCAGCAGTTTGAAAACTTCACCTTCAAGGCAGGTGAAACCATGACTCAACAATACTTCAGGTATGTTGAGATTGTGCATACTCTAATGGATGTTGGAGTAACTATTGAGAACAGGGACATTGTAAGGGAGTTTATGTCCTCTCTTCCTAGACAATGGACACATTATTGTGTTGTTATAAAGAGGACTGAGAACCTTAAGGCTCTTACTCTCATAGAGTTGTACGGTATTCTTAGTGGCTACCAGATGGAGATGAAAATGCAGAACTCATCTCGTAACTCCAGCAATCAACTGAGTTCAGCCCTCCATGTGGTTGAAAGGGATAGCATTGAACCACAGCATCATCTTATATGCTTCCCTGACAATTCACAAAAGGGCCCTTTCATCACCTTCTCAGAGACTCCAAGGGAAAGCTATACTCAAGGAAGTCCTTTCCAAGAGACAAGTTCTTCTCATGCCTTTGTCTCTGCTGATGAAACTTCAAGCAACTTTCTCTTCACTCTTGAAGATTTGGACTGTATCCATCCAGATGATCTGGAGTACATGGAGATAGTCCAGCAGATGGCTCTTCTCACTCACAGAGCCAAGAAGTTCTACAAGAGGACAGGGAGAAAGTTTCCAAGCAATGCAGCTAGTGGAAAGTTTGGGCTAGACAAAAGCAAAGTAAAGTGTTACAACTGTAACCAGATGGGACACTTTGCAAGAGAGTGTAAGGCACCAAGAACAAATGGTGGCCAAACACAAACCAGACCAAACTACACTGAGAAAGCCCCCCAGAATGAAAAGCCAAAGCTGCAAGCTGCAGTTGCTGTTGAAGGAGGCTTTGATTGGAGCTTTCAAGTAGAAGATGCATCTCCAAACCAAGCACTCATGGCAGACCATGATGAAGCCAAGGTATTGGAGCATCTTTGTACTCCTGAATGCATTGCTAAAGTTAATAGATACATGTCCTATAATATAGAAATGAGATCTGACCTTGAGTCCTTAAATATTTAAAAGCTGACTTAGAGCTGAAAATGATTATGAACTAAAGATAGAGGACTTAGAGAAAACCATTTCAACTCTTGAACATGAGCATACAAACTACATGACTTAGATCAAAGATCTCATTACTATATTAACTGAATGCCAGGCTGAGCTTGTGATCAGCAAAGCCAAGGCAGAAAAATATGTTTTTGAAGAAGAGACCTTCAAGAACATAATATCCTCATCCTTGCATGCAAAAGTTTGTTATCAAAATAAGCAGGGACTAGGATCTTGTGAGATAGCTCCTCCACACACAATCTTGTCTGTAAGATCTCCTAGGTGTGAAACTTGTGAAGATGAGCTTGCCCTTATAGATCCTGTGACTGAAGAGGATGAAGAGGAGATGGTGGAGAATGGCTCTAAGAAGAGTGAAGAAGAGCATTTCAAGAAGGGTCACCATCCCTCTGAGGAGAGCAAAACTGTTGGGATGACCAAGTCAAGAAGAAAGAACTTGATCAGGAAGGCCAAAAGAAAGTCCAAAAAGGCTCAAGAGATCAAGGCCACCTTCAATTCTGCATAGAAACAAGTCTTCATCTCTGTAGGATTTGAAGTGGTAAAGGCTGAAGACACAAACTTGAACTCCATCAACAAGAGTTCTAGTTCATGTCCAAATCATCCCATCATCAAGAAGAAGGCTGATCAGTTATGCATTGTTGCTGTACAACCTGAACCATCCAGCTCCAAAGGTTGTTCTAACCATACAAGAATTTCCATAGCATCTGCAAAGATGAAGATGAAGAAGGAAAGTGATCAAGTTCAGCCTTGTTCACAATCAAGAACTCCTAGAAGGTAGAAAATGGACTGTGTTATGTGTTGTTAGGCCTAGTTCCCGGGACGCTTACAGTTGTTTCCTCATCGCAAATAAAACATATATTTATATTTAATCATGAAGAACATCGCAGCGGAAACATTAAAACGACATTCTGTTTCATCATAAAAACCTTTGCAAATTAATACATCGTTTTCAAATTACAAAATACATGTTGTATTACATCACAAAAGCATTATAAAAATGGATGCCATCCAAAAGAGCCAAGTAGCCGCCCCGTGCCACCCTCAGCAAAGCTCACCTGCCAACTGAAAACACGTAAAAGTCAGAGTTGCTGAGTGAGTTCTAGTTTTAAATAAAACATACTTTACTTCCTTTTTAAAACCATTCGTTAATTTGGTACGCGATCACTCAACATACATACGTACAGATAATATATTTATTATCTTCCATTACGTTCGTTACATTCTTCCATTCATTAATCATCGCACGGTACTTTATCATTCACTTCATTCGTTCATAACTTCTTTCCTTACGTTCGTTCATATCACACAATCGCACGTTCGCACATTTCGCACTTTCATATCTTCGCACCCTTCGTACATATCGCACAAATCGCACCAATGGAGTGGTCACTAGGACAGACCCCCCCTGTGTTTGTGAACTCTTAGGGGTTTAGCTAAAATATCACACTGTCTCATGGGTTAGCCGAAATCGCACGCTACATAGCAAATAGTGAATACCACATCGCACTTATCGGGGCAATTACCAAAACTAAACCCATTACTGTGTGTATGAATCCACATGAGATAGCCAAAATCGCACGCTACATAGCACACAGTGAATACCACATCGCACGTATCATAGCAATCATCAAGACTGAACTCTTACTGTGTCTATAGTCCCTTATGAGTTAGCCAAGATCGCACGCTGTAAATACACACACAGTTGAGCTAACAACTCTCAATGAGTTGTGAACCTCCCTTCTTTCACTTGCAAGCCATTCTTACTCTCATTCATTCATCCATGCATGCATAACATCACACATAACATCATCATACATCATCATCATCATCATCATCATCATCATGCCCATCATAACGTCTACGACCTCAAAAGTCAACTTACATAAACCCCCGGGAAACTCCCAAGTCAAAACCCACATCTACAATTTCCCTCGAATGTCATAAAATAAACCATTGTTCTTTTGGGCGTATGATCCCTACTTGGGTGTATGGACACCCTCCAGTCGCATGACCTTCCAGGCGACTGAACACTTAGGCGAATGGACATCAGGCGAATGGACCCTATGCGAATGGACCTATGCGGATGGACCTATGGGCGAATGGACACCTATGCGTATGGACTCTCAGTCGCATGACTTCCATGCGTATGGCCTTCAGTCGCATGACTTCAGGCGCATGGGCTTCAGTCGCATACCCTTCCTACGTATGGACCTTAGTTGCATGACCTCCAAAAGCATGGACCTCAGTCGCATAACCTTCACTCGCATACCTTACAAGCGCATGAACTTCAGTCGTATGACTTCCATGCGTATGGACCTTAGTCGCATGGTGTTGGACCAAAAGAACCAATGAGCCTGATCAGAAAAACCTCTAAGTCCCACAGTCATTACAACTGCTGAAGAAGATCACAACAGCTGAAGACATCAGCTGATTACAAAGGTCTGAAGACAAAGTCTGAAAGTAAAGAACTGAAGACAAAGTCTGAAAGTGAAGTACTGAAGACAAAGACTGAAGACCAGAGTGATCAGTAGTTGTCACAACAGCTGAAGTTGTTAACTTCAGTAGTTGTGATGGTTTTTCCTTTTCAGTACTTGTAATTTTTCCTTTCAGTAGTTTATTGTTTCAGTAGTTATAGGTCAGTAGTTTTATGTTTTTGTACTTAGCATTCTCTGAGATGTGATCAGTTGTTGAGAACATTTCAGTAGTTTGCTTTATTCAGTTGTTTTGTAAATTCTGTTAGATGTCACTATCAAGTGACATCAGCAGACGTCACATTCCTCTATATAAGGGATGTTGACCTAGTTGTATTCTAACCGAAGCATTACGCGTGAATGAAAACATTCCTTTAACAGAAATATTCTCTCTATAATTGTGATTGATTATTTGCATATTCATTACTTACTTTCTTGCTTGAATTCGATCTTATTTCGTGATATTCCGCTGTGTAATTTAAATCTAATTGATCCGATCCTATCAAATGGTATCAGAGCTGGTTAATCATTGATCGATCTAACAATTGATCATTGAAATTGCTCTTTTGATAGCAAAGGTTGGTCGAATTAGCATTTTTGCAAGAATTGATTATAGAGATTGATTTTCTGTTGCTTCCGGTGAATTAATTGAGATTCTAATTGTGTTTTCAATTTGTGTTGTTGAGTTTTCAAACTAGACTGATTTTAAATCTCATTGAATTCGATTGAATTAGTGAAAATGACTACTTCAATAAATGATCCTCACAATACTGGCTCCTCAACTAAGCCTCCAATGCTTGTTAGGAGTGAGTATAACATATGGCAACGCCGAATGCTCCATCACCTGTCTGTTAACAGTTCAGGTTGTTGGAAGTCTGTGGTTCATGGACCATACAAGCCTATGGTGAGTAATCCTGAAACAAATGAGATGGTTCCTAAAAAGAAGGAACAATATTCTGATGAGGATTTAAAACTGTTTGAGATTGATGCTAAAGCCCATGGAATTCTGGCCATGGCACTGCCTAATGAAATCTATTCTGGGCTCATGCATCATGAAACTGCTTATGATCTCTGGGTTGCTCTGAAGGAACAATTTGGAGGAACTGATGAGGTCTTAGCAAAAAACAAAGAAATCCTTGCCCAGCAATATGAGACATTCTCTCATAGGAAGGGTGAGACACTGACTCAACAGTTTGAGCGGTTTTCATGTTTGATTTCTGAGCTTAAAATGGTTCAACATGAATACACAAACAGCCAGATGAATAACAGATTCCTCAGATCCCTGCCTGAGAGATGGGACACTTACACCATTGTCTTACGCTCTAGTGCAAATCTGGATACTCTATCTCTCACCCAACTTCATGGGAAACTCTTAACATTTGAGAGAGAGATAGAACAGAAAAGGAAACTATCTTCATCTGGAAAGCTCACTGATGACTTTGTACCAGGTAACACTGCTCTGGTTGGTCATGATTCTGAATATGCTTCATCTGAAAGTTCATATGATGAGCATATTGATTTCTCTTCAAACAGTGGAAATCATGATTTTGTTGGAGTTGAGGGAAACTCAGGTTTTAATGTTGATAATTTGTGTTTTATGATGGATGATTTGAAAGGAATTGCTGATGATGATCTGGAAGAGATGGATATTCTGAGCCAAATGGCATTGATTAATATCAGATCTCAAAAGTTTTATAAAAGAACAGGTAGGAAATTTCCTGGTCTCTCTGGCAAAACCAAGGTTGGTTTTGACAAGAGTAAGTTGAGATGTCACAAGTGCCACAGACTTGGACATTTTGCTAGAGAGTGTAGATCATCTGGATCTAACTCATCTGCACCCTTTGTGACTTTTCCAAGCAATAGCTCACAATCCAAAGGGAAACATCCTACCAGTTCTGATCATCATTCACAACATCAATCATCTCCTGCATACTTTGTCCCTCAAAGACCCATGCCATATCCTTATCCATGCTTTTACATGCCTCAGTCTGGTCAAGTTTCTGTACCCATGGCTCAACAACCACATGCTCTACCTGATCCTCAGCCATCTCAAACAAATCAGCAATCTCAACCTCAATCTCATCAGAGCTTTTTCACCCCTGAGGTTGTTGACTGGAACAGCCTACCAGATGATGTCTCTGGTTATTCTGAGCAATTTGCTGGTGCTGGTCAACATGGTGGTGAAAACCCTTTTGGAAACCTTTCTTTAATGGCCCTGGAATCTACTAATGAAAATCCTTCATCATCACAGGTACCACAGGTATCTTCTGAGGCCAAGGCCAAGTTATGTTCTGAATCATGCATAGCTACTTTTGTTTCTATTAGGGAAGCAAATGTAGCTTTAATTAATCAAAACCTTGACCTAGAAAAAGCAATTTCCAAAAAAAAGCTGAGTTTGAGTCTGTTTTAAAAGAAAAGGATGAGGAGATTTATAAACTTAAGTGTCAAATTACTGATGAAAAAGCAAAGGTAGAGGTCATTCTAGAAAATCACAAGAATCTCAAAGAAACACTTGCAGCTACCCAAGTTGATTGTGAACGGTGGGTAACATCATGCAAGGGTTTTGAAATGCTTCTTAGTAAGCAAACTGCTTCCAATGTGAAGTTTGGGATTGGGTATAATCATACCATACCTCCTACAGATTTTACTCCCAAGTTAGAAGTATAATCTGAGGTTGAGTGTCATTCCCAAACCAAATCATCAGGTGTTTCATCCTTAAATGATTATTCAAAATCTGAGGATGAAGATAGTGTGAGTATCTCAGTTAATCAAATAACTGATGATCCCACTACTTCGAAACACTTGATCAAGAAGAGGCTGAGAAATTCAGGTGTTGTTCCACAAGGTACTCAAAGTACTGAAGGGCAAAACACAAAACCTGAAGAGCACTTCAAATCAGAGGAAATCAAGCATTCCTTGACAACTGCTGAAGAATCTATCAGGATTCTAAAAAGTACTGATAGAAAACCACTGAAGAAGAAATCTTCAGTTGTTGAAAATCCTTCAGTACTTCCCAAAAGTACTGAAAGGAAGAAAGTACTGAAGAACAAAGCTTCAGTAGTTTCATCAACTTCAGCGGTTGATCAAGAAAAGATGAAAAGAAAGCCATGTGAAATATGTGGTTTGTTCAATCATCTGACTGATGAATGCTGGTATAACAAGGGTTTAAAATTCAATAAAGAGAAAATCATTAAAAAGGAAATGCATAAAATGAAAAATGAATTTCAAACCAAGTTTGTACCACAATCATCTCATTCTAATAAACCTAAGCTTTCTCAAAAAGTCACTAAGAAGGAAGGGGTTTGTCAAACAACAGCTGAAAGTATTCCTCAGGGAATATTTAAAACTCAGACTAAGTCTGTGTCTTTTCAAAAGAAGGATGTAGTGAATCACAAGAACAAATCATCTACAAGTACTGATGTGTCAACTGAGTTGAAAACTTTGTCAACCAATCAGACACAACTTGTGATGATGGTTCAACATCTATTGGGGAGAGTTAACTAATTAGATGTTTCTGTGATTAAACCACTGAAAAGGACACCTAAGCCAAAATCCAAGGAATCCTTTTCAGCACCATCTACATCTACAAAAGCTGTTAATCATGCACAATCTGTTAGTTTAACATCTGTTGATGAAAACAGACCCAAAACCAAAAAGGTTTGGGTCTCAAAGGCTAACTAATGCTTGTGATAAATGCAGGGTTCTTCAACATGCCAAAGAAGCATCTGGTATGTGGATAGTGGAGGATCCATGCATATGACAGGGAGCAGCTCTCTTCTTCATGACTATTCCCAAAGGAAGAAGGGATTTGTCTCGTTTGGAAATGATGCCAAGGGTTACATCATTGGGAAGGGTTTTGTCTCAAATGGAGAGATAAGATTTGATGATGTTAACCATGTGGAGAACCTCAAATACAATCTTTTGAGTGTCAGTCAAATGTGTGATAAAGGGCATGTTGCACTTTTCACAAGTCAAAACTGTAGGATTCTGTCTTCCAAAGTTTTGCACAAAATTGACAAGATATTGGATGAGTATACTCTCCTGAAGGCCAACAGGATTGGAAGAGTATATGCTTTAGATCTATCAAAGAAAATTGATCTAAAAGGCCATTCATGTCTGTTCTCCAAAGCCTCTCCTCAAAAATCTGAACTATGGCATAGAAGGCTTGGTCATGTGAATCTTAAGAACATGAATCAGCTCATTCATCATGGTTTAGTGAGAGGTTTGCCATTGAAAGAGTTCAAGTGTGATGATAACTGCCCAGCTTGCTTAAAAGGAAAGCAACACAAAGCTTCATTCCCTCCTATAGAAGAACCAAAGTCCACTGCCTGCTTGCAATTACTGCATATGGATCTCTTTGGTCCTGTGAGAGTAATGAGCATGGCAAAGAAAAAGTACTGTCTGGTAATTGTGGATGATTACTCCAGATATGTATGGACTTTCTTCTTGCATTCCAAGGATGAGGCTGCTCAAAGTATCATCTATTTTGTGTTACGTGTTGAAAAGCAACATTCACTTCCAGTCAAATGTGTGAGAAGTGATAATGGGACAGAGTTTAGGAATCACACTCTTGATGAATTCTATTTGTCTAAAGGAATCAAAAGACAATATAGTATTCAAAGAACTCCAGAGCAAAATGGAGTGGTGGAGAGAAAGAACATGACCCTTATTTAAGCCGCAAGGACAATGTTGGCTGACTCAGGTTTGCCACTAACCTTTTGGGCTGAAGCTGTCAACACAGCTTGCTATGTTCAGAATAGAGTATTAGTGAATCAGAGGTAAATGAAGACTCCTTATGAGCTTTTACATCATTTGGCCCCTTTGATTTCATTCTTTAGAGCATTTGGGTGTCCATGTTATATTCTTAACACAAAGAATATACTTCAGAAGTTTGAATCCAAGGTGGATGCAGGGTATTTTGTTGGGTATTCATCTACTTGCAAGGCATACAGAGTTTTTAACTGCAGAACAAAGATTGTTGAAGAGACTTTGCATGTCAAGTTTAATGAATCTCCAAAAGACAAGATTCCTCAAAACCCTGTTGAGATGTTTGACTTGGACATACTGCAATATGTTCCATATCAGCCTCCACCAGTTGTTGTTTCTGAAGCTCCATCCTCTCCATCTGAAGATACAAATGCAAGTTGTAGTGATCATCTGCCTGTTTCCACTACACTTGATGTTCCTGTAGCCTCAGCAGCTCCATCCACAACAAATGCTGATGAAATCTCTGAATCCTCTACTTCATTTGAACTGCCATCTCAGTCTAGGTTTCTAGAGTCTGCATCAACATCTGCTGCTGCTGAATCTCCTACAAACACTTGCACATATATTATTGCATATCAAGAATTGAAGAATCATCCCATGTCCCAGATCATTGGTGACATTAATGCTGGTGTTTCAACAAGAAATCAATTGTTCAATTTCTGTCTCTATGCTCTCTTCATCAGTCAGCAAGAGCCAAAGAATTATCATGTGGCCTTAAGGGACAATGGATGGGTTGAAGCCATGCAGCTTGAGCTTCTTCAATTTCAAAAACAGCAAGTGTGGGAACTGGTTCCTCTACCCCAAGGTAAGTGTGCAATAGGCACTAAATGGGTGTTTAGGAATAAAACTGATGAAAAAGGCCAAATTGTCAAGAACAAGGCCAGACTGGTTGTACAGGGATTTTCACAAGAAGAAGGTATTGATTATGATGAAACATTTGCCCCTGTAGCCAGACTGGAGGCAATTAGATTGTTTTTAGCTTATGCTGCTTTTCATAACCTTAAAATTTTTCAAATGGATGTCAAAAGTGCATTTTTATATGGTAAAATAAAAGAAGAAGTTTATGTGTGTCAACCACCTGGTTTTGAAGATCATAAACACCCTGAATGGGTGTATAAGCTTGATAAGGCTCTTTATGGGTTGAAACAAGCACCCAGAGCCTGGTATGAAACATTATCTAACTTTCTTCTTCAAAATAATTTCACTAGAGGCTCCATAGATAAAACTTTGTTCATAAAGAAAGCAGGCATGCATAAGCTCCTTGTTCAAATTTATGTTGATGATATTATTTTTGCATCATCTGATCCACAGTTGTGTGATGCATTTACAAAATTGATGCAACAAAAGTTTGAAATGAGTGCAATTGGAGAATTACAGTTCTTTCTGGGTTTGCAAATCAAACAACTGACTGATGGAACGTTCATTCATCAGTCAAAATACACAAAAGATTTGTTAACCAAGTTTGATTTACAAAACTGTAAACCCTGTTCTACTCCCATGTACAGCAACACACAACTGGATGCTGATCAAAAAGGTAAAGCAGTTGATGAAACTCTTTACAGGTGTATGATTGGTTCCTTGATGTACCTAACAGCTTCTAGACCAGATATTATGTTTGCAACTTGTGTCTGTGCTAGATTTCAGGCTGCTCCTAAGGATTCCCATATGAATGCAGTCAAGAGGATCTTTAGATATTTGCAAGGAACTAAATCTCTAGGACTATGGTATTCCACTGGGCACTCTTGTAAATTGGTTGCTTTTTCTGATAGTGACTATGCAGGGTGTAAGTTAACCAGAAAATCAACTTCTGGTGGATGCCAATTTCTAGGCAACTGTTTGGTCTCTTGGCAGAGTAAGAAACAAACCTCAGTTGCTACATCCACAGCTGAAGCAGAGTATATTGCAGCTGCAAGCTGTACATCTCAGGTACTCTGGCTTCAAAATCAGTTATTGGATTATGACATTATAGTGACTAAGACTCCATTATTAATGGATAGTTCTTCAGCTCTTTGTATTGTTAAGAATCCTGTCCAGCATTCTAGGACCAAACATATTGAGATCAGACATCATTTCATTAGGGATTGCTATGAAAAAGGTCTGATTGATCCAAAGTTTGTGCCTAGTGCTGATGAGCTTGCAGATATATTTACTAAGCCTTTGGATAGTACAACTTTTCATAATCTTGTACTCAGGCTTGGTATGCTGCAACTAGAATAATTTGACAACTACTGATGCTCTTAGTCAATAAATGCTGATGAGCATTAGTATACTTTTGTCAAAAATAAGTGCTGATCAGTCATTTCATCTTCAGTAGTTTTACAACTACTGAAGACTAAATTACTTAAAAGTACTGAAGTACTTCATTTGTTAGAAAGTACTGATGTAGTTCAAACTACTGATGTCTTTTATAATAAATAAGTACTGATGACCAATGAAACATCTGAAAATCAGATGATCTGATGAGTAAGTGTTAAGGTCATTGAAACAGCTGAACTTTGTAAATTGACGATAACTACTGTTTCATTTCCAAACAACTGAAGCCAAAACCAAGTCTTCAGTAGTTTTACAACTACTGATGACCAACACCAAGTCTTCAGTTGTTTACAACATCTGAAAGTTAAAACCATGTCTTCAGTTGTTTTCTAACACCTGATGACTAACACCAACACTTTCAGTTGTTTTCTCTCAGCTGTTTCATAACCTATATATACCTAACCCTAACTTCAAACTTTTCATAACCCACTTTCCAAACGTTCATCTTTCATTAATGGCGACTATGCAAATCAAACCTCGACACAACTGTGTTGCTCACCTTACCAAATCACCTTTCTGGAACAAGTTTGATGCTGCTATTGACTTGATGGTTGATTCTCAATACCGCACAGCCTTTCTCTTAAATCCTACATCTACCCCGATACCCTATGCCAATTCTGGACTAACGTTACTGTTCATACTGCTGAGAATGATGACACCATCACTCTCCAGTCGTTTGTCAACCAGAAACGGGTGGTCATCACTCCTGAGATCATTCGTCAAACCCTAGACCTGAATGATGCCACCTATCCCACCAAATACCCCAAAGGCACCATTGATCTTTCTTTTGCTAATCATGGTTATGAAGGTGACCTAAGTCCTACTACCATCCTGAAGAAGCACTTCCATGATGCCGAGCGACTCATATTTCAAATGATCAATGTCTGCCTTGCTCCCAAAACATCCTCTTGGGATCAAATGTCCTCCAGATGGCAACAGGTATTATACTCTATCCTTGAACATCAAAATCTAAATTTTTCTGATATTATCTTTTTGGAACTGAAAGATTTGGCATTGAAACCTGTGGCAAATAGATGGTTGTTATATCCAAGGTTTCTTCTGGCAATAATTTTAAATCAATTAAAATCTGATGGCCTTGTTGGCCTTGGAGTCCCTGCTCTGCTGGTTTTGCCAGAGGTATACTCCAGGCACAACTCAAACCCACAACTCAAAGAGGCTGCCAAACTGCTCAAACCCAAGCAGAGGGAACCCACAGCCTCCACCTCCAAATCTAAAGTCCCCTCCAAACCAAAACCAAAGAAAACCAAAAAGGCTACTCAGGGAGTTGAGTCCCCTGATGATGCCCCTGTAGCACAAACGCATGATGAGACTACAAGCCTTAATCCCCTTGTAGTTTCAATGACTCCACCAGCTGAAACTGCTCAGGTATCCTCTCAACAGGATCCTGATGCAACCAATATTGGGGAAACCACATTACTGGGATCTATCTCGCTTGAGAAGATTGCCATTGAAGAGCACCACTCTCCCCAGGTGCAAACCTTTTCACCCCCATCTCCCACTGATACCACCCCTACAAGCCCCACTGTAGTCATTGCACAAGTGCTGACTCAGCTACATTCCTCTACCCCTCCCCAAAAACCTGTTACTACTGGGAAAACCTCAACAGCTGAGGGAGAGGACCAAAATGTAGTTGATAACCAACAGCATAGGGATTCTAAAGTTCAGTCTCCTAGTGTAGATATGGAGACTAGAACATCTGGTGAGGCTACCTCTTACCCTGTTTCAACACATGAACAGGATGAAGTAGGTATTATCTCTAAGACCTCACCAGAGGCAACTGCCAATGAAGGACTTGCTCCTGAGGCAGGAAGTCCCCAGTTCCAAGACAAAGGGGCACATGTGATTACTGATTTACACTCAGCACATGTTCATCCTGATCCACTCAGGAGGTCAGCTGATTCAGCTTATACTGATGATGACCTGGGCTTTTTCTTTGAAGTCTTAGCCCAAAACACCATTCTTGAGACTGAGGTTTGCAGATTAAAAGACCTGCTTACCAATATGTCTCAGGAATCAAGTCCATCTGTCCCAATAAACCCACAGATGGCAGCTTCTGTTGAAGCTTCACTAAACACTGAGCCACTCAAATCAAACAAGCCACCAGCCTCTGTTTCAGGCACCATTTCTCAGGGAGAGAACTCCTCTGAGCAAATGGCTGCTGTCTTCAAATCTTCCTTATCTCTCATCACCCCCATCATAACATTTATTGTCCATCAAACCATTGATGAGAGGATCTCCTCAGATCTTAAATCCCTTGTGACTGATGCTGTCTCAAAGCACCTTTCTGACATTCAAACCCCTGAACCCAATGCAACCAAAAAAGAGGGGTCTAAGTCAGTAAAGGATGATAAAAGGAAAAGAATTGAAGAGGAAGAGGCTAAGGAGGAGAATAAAGGCAAAGAGATCATCACCTACAAAAGAAAGAAGAGTGTTGGAGAACAAACTGAAGATGAGAAAAGGTTGGATGAGATGATCAAAGAAGCTGATGAGCAACATAGCAGATCCATGGACAGGATCATTGATCAGCTCTTCAGGCAAGGATTTGATATTGCCAAACTTGATTCAGAGATCAGAAGACTTGAGATTCAGGAAATTGAGAATCGATGGGCAAGTTGCAATGAAGAAGAAAGGGAGAGATTAGAGGCTATGATCAGATTCCTCTCTAAACACTTGGGAAGACCTATCATTGAGATCAAGTCATGGTCCAGAGATAGCATTTTGGAGGTAACCACCAAAATATGCTCGTCTGAAAGCTTCAACAAAGGCTTAATCATTGAAGCTCTGGATGAAGCTGGTGCTGGGAAGAGAACTGATATGGCCAAGTTATCCAAAGCCACCCTCACCAACAAAATGATTGAGCAGCCCTTAAAATCTCCTTTACCAAAACAATCTTCAAAGCCAACCTCACAACCAAAACAGCCAATCTCAAAACCTTCAAAACAACCAACTTCTCAACCTCCAAAACAATCAACCTCACAATCATCTAAACCAACCTCTTTACCTAAGAAACCCATTCAAGATTCCACCACTGATACACCCAAAAGAAAAAGAAGGCTGCTAAGGATGGAAGAAGAAGAAGAAGAGGATGAAGAGGATAATCTGCCAATATCTGGTATTCTTGAAAGGAAGAAACTAAAGCCTAGGAGTCAATCACAAACAATAACTCCTGAAACTCAAAGGCAGATGGTTAAGGTCAAAATAGAAGAAGAAGAACAACAGAAGCAGCATGATGAGCAATTTCTTAGAATGGTTGACAAGGACTTTCCTCAGTCCTCATCCATTCAAGCTATGAAGAAACAAGCTCAGAGGCTGTACACTCTCAAACATACCTTTCAACATCAAAAAGAAAGAGTGAGGATTTGGCCAGACCCCAGGGTAAGTTCCAGAATTCACAAGAAAAACTTACCAAGTAGATATCATGGCCAAGTTAGAAAGACTTTGAATGCTGCAATCATGTTGGCCATGGTAGTCTCACCCTGGGAAATCATTGAAGAATTCAAGAGAGCTCACACCTCCAAATCAACCCCTATGTCTATTCTTGAGAACAAAATGATCAAGAAGGGGTTGTTGTACAAAAGACTTGAAGATCTTCAAAAGAGTGAACTCCAGTTGCTGCTTGAAGGCTCTCCTCCAGATGAATTTGCATATAGAGAGATCACAACTGTTGAGTTGAAGAATGGGAAGACAGTGAGGTATCTGTCTGAATACTATGGCCTGAGTTCTTCTTTGAGGGAGAAGCAGAAGAACTCACTAAGGAGGAACAAGTTGTTCTCCTTGAGGCCTATGCAAGGGAGTCTTACAGACTCATCAATGGGAAATAGGTTTCATGGTTGGGACAAGACTCTGTGTCCAATTTCCCCAAGACAGAGTTCCCTTCCATACTTAGCCAATCAAAAGATTAGAAACCTTTTCCTGGCCTATGCTTATTTGTCTACCTCTGAAGCTGATCAAGAGAGTATTTTTTTGCCAAAGAATAAGTGGGATCTTCAATAAAGTTAGAGCTTTTGGCTGTATTGGTTCAGGGGGAGTTTGTTGGACCAAAAGAACCAATGAGCCTGATCAGAAAAACCTCTAAGTCCCACAGTCATTACAACTGCTGAAGAAGATCACAACAGCTGAAGACATCAGCTGATTACAAAGGTCTGAAGACAAAGTCTGAAAGTAAAGAACTGAAGACAAAGTCTGAAAGTGAAGTACTGAAGACAAAGACTAAAGACCAGAGTGATCAGTAGTTGTCACAACATCTGAAGTTGTTAACTTCAGTAGTTGTGATGGTTTTTCCTTTTCAGTACTTGTAATTTTTCCTTTCAGTAGTTTATTGTTTCAGTAGTTATAGGTCAGTAGTTTTATGTTTTTGTACTTAGCATTCTCTGAGATGTGATCAGTTGTTGAGAACATTTCAGTAGTTTGCTTTATTTAAGTTGTTTTGTAAATTCTGTTAGATGTCACTATCAAGTGACATCAGCAGACGTCACATTCCTCTATATAAGGGATGTTGACCTAGCTGTATTCTAACCGAAGCATTACGCGTGAATGAAAACATTCCTTTAACAGAAATATTCTCTCTATAATTGTGATTGATTATTTGCATATTCATTACTTACTTTCTTGCTTGAATTCGATCTTATTTCGTGATATTCCGCTGCATAATATAAATCTAATTGATCCGATCCTATCACATGGCAATCGGCCGTATGGCCTCGAGTCGCACTCCATTCGGTCTCTTAGCCCTAGTTGATGCAGAATGTAGTTCATCCCGAACGCAAACTGCTATTTTTGGCCTCCAAGCTCTCCCAACCTCGTTTTAAGCCCAAATCAACCATCCTAAACCTTAAAAACACCTACCACAACACCATTCAAGCACACACAAGCCCGAAATTGAACCCCACCCGCATCAAACACATACACATACGCATACAAACGGGTTAAACACCCAACCTTTCAAAAACGGGTTTTGGATGTGTTCCAGCCCCAAAATCAGTTGAAAACGTGTAAAAGAGGGGTCCTAGAACTCACACAAATGATGCCGTCGAGTAAAGCTTTGATTCAACCCGTTACATTTCAACTTTCACGCTCGATTCCACACGAACCAAGCTTGAGACCACTTTTTCTCCCTCTCTTCTTCTCTTGGCTGAAAAATGGTGAGTGTGGGGTGCCTTCCCCCTTTTATACCCCCACTCATCCTACCTTCTCCCGTTTTGGCCAGTTTGGTCCCTCGACTTTGGACTTTATTTCTTTTTCTTCTTTCGTCGGCTTCAAATAAAATTTCTGGGTGTTACAAGTGCACCCCCTTATTTAGGTTTTGTCCTCGAAACCTGTTATTCCTCGAACAAACATGGGTAATGCTGTCTCATCTCTTCTTCAGTCTCCCACGTAGGCTCAGATCCCTTTCTGTGCTTCCACTGTACGCGCACAAGTGGAACCACTTTATTCCTCAGCCTCTTCTCTTTTCGATCGATGATTGCCACTGGTTGTTCCACATAATTGCGCCGTTCATCTACCTCGATATCATCTAGTGGAACAATCATATCCTCGTCCGCCAAACATTTCCTCGGATGAGATTCATGGAACGTCGGATGGATTCCACTTAACTCATCTGGTAACTCTAATCTATAGGCCACCTCTCCTACTCGAGCAATGATTCGGAAAGGCCCTATGTATCTCAGGCTTAATTTGTCCCGCTTTCTGAACCGAATGATACCCTTCCAAGGTGAGACTTTCAACATAACTCTATCACCCACCTGGAACTCAATCGGTCGACGTCTCTTATCGGCATACGACTTGTGTCTATCTTTAGCTGCCTTCATAAAGGCTTTGATTCTCTCGAGCTCCTCAGTCGTAGCCTCGATCACCTTAAACCGTCACCGTGACCCTGTCAGGCGTTGTCAACCGTATCATCTTCTTGCGACACACAATGTTCGCCTCGAAGTCCGCTAACCAATCCATCCCGAGAACCAAATCGAAGAGTGTATCTAAATTCTTATTACTAACAGATAATATAGCACAGATAGTAGCAGGAGTAAAACTTCTACTAGCGCCAGAATCGAACGACACAAAGGCTAAAGCTTGATTTACTAGAAACGTACTTGACATAACATCTGGGTTCGTCCTAGCCTCCTCTTGTCTTCTTCACTCCTGAACCTTTCGCACTTGGCTTTTTACAGTCCCTGCTCATGTGGCCAATTTCTCCATAATTGTAACACCTTACAACCCCACATTCTCTAGCCACATGACCAGGCTTCCCACACTTGAAGCAGGTATTTGGTCCCATTTTGCATTCTCCTGAATGCTCCATTCTGCATTTACCACATCTATTCGACCCCGCACCAGGTGTGACCACACTGCGGTCATTCCCCCGTGCGTGCTTATTATTCGTCGGGACACCACCCCGTCCAGTCCTCTTCCCACTCCAGTTCCGGTCTCCATCATCCTTCCTACTCACCTCCGCCATCACCACAGTCCTTTCATCGTACAACCTCCCCGCCAAATCAACTGCCGACCTAAACGTGCTTGGTCGGGCAGCGATCATGTGCCTGCGGATGTCCGCTGGCAAGCCCTGAATATACCTCTTGATCTTTTATGATAGAGGTGTCACCTGATCAGGCACCAGCCGTCCCATTTCATTGAACTTGGTGGTGTATTGCTGATGTGTCATCGTTCCCGCCTCCAGCCGCAGGAACTCCCTCTCAACTTTATCCATCTCACGATGATGATAGAACTCCTCAATCACCAGCCTCTTCAACTCTGACCATCTCATCCTTCCGATAGCCCGACTACCCCAGCTTGGACTATATTGTCCCACCAACACAGAGCCGAGTCCACAAAAGAGTGGGCAGCAAACTTTACTTTTTGATCCTCCCGACATTCGCTGATGTTCAAAACAGCTTCCAATTCTCTCACCCACCGGTGAGCAGTAGCAGCAGTACCATTACCATCAAAAGTATGGGCTTGCGTCGTTGAAACACCCCATAGTTACAGCCTCATGCCACCTCTAGCGCAGGCTCTTCTTCCTCTTCTTCATCATCGAAGAGAACCGTTTCGGTCTCCGGCCCCTCCTGTCTTCCCGCGGACCTGTTCCTTTCCTTTCTTTCCCCTTCTTGTACCACCTTTATCACTTCGGTCACCACATATGGTAGGATCGTCCGCATGACCTGATGAACCTCCTCTGCACTTGCCTCTTTCACTGAGGCCCTCAAATTCGCACTCTCATCACCAGCCTCCGGATGAGGGGTCTCGGGCTCTTCATGAGCCACCTCTTCAGCTCTGGGTCTTCCTCTCGTGACCCGTGGTTCAGCATCACGTCCACCACGACCTCCACCACGCGAAGCTTTAGATGATCTACCACCAGTCATTCTCTAAAACACTGAAAGATTCAAACACCAACACGGTCATTCAAGGGAAAAACTCAGTTTATGTCAAGTATAGTAAGTCCCTAATAACAGTGGCCGGTTGTGATTAGCCACTTACTTTACTCTTCATACCCTGAGCATTACCTATCCTGACTACATCAGTATCTAAATCTACAAGCAGCACATAAACCACATAACATGCGCACGTAATACCGATTATCATTAAGAAAATACCTGATGGCATGCAGCTACTCAGATTGGCATCCCATTCCCTTTCCGTCTCATTTTCAGTTAAGGTTTATTTTGAAAATTTACCCATTTCACTTAAACGTTGGCTCTGATACCAACTTGTAAGGCTTCGTTCCCGGGACGCTTACAGTTGGTTCCTCATCGCACATTTAACATATATTTATATTTAATCATGAAGAACATCGTAGCGGAAACATTAAAACGACATTCCATTTCATCATAAAAACCTTTGCAAATTAATATATCGTTTTCAAATTACAAAATACATGTTGCATTACATCACAAAAGCATTATAAAAATGGATGCCATCCAAAAGAGCCAAGTAGCCGCCCCGTGCCACCCTCAGCAAAGCTCACCTGCCAACTGAAAACACATAAAAGTCAGTGTTGCTGAGTGAGTTCTAGTTTTAAATAAAACATACTTTACTTCCTTTTTAAAACCATCCGTTAATTTCGTACGCGATCACTCATCATACATACGTACAGATAATATATTTATTATCTTCCATTACGTTCGTACATTCTTCCATTCATTAATCATCGCACGGTACTTTATCATTCGCTTCATTCGTTCATAACTTCTTTCCTTACGTTCGTTCATATCACACATATCGCACGTTCGCACATTTCGTACTTTCATATCTTCATACCTATCGTACATATCGCACAAATCGCACCAATGGAGTGGTCACTAGGACAGACTCCCTCTGTGTGCGTGAACTCTTAGGGGTTTAGCCAAAATCGCACGTTGTCTCATGGGTTAGCCGAAATCGCATGCTACATAGCACACAATGAATACAAAATCGCACGTATCGGGGCAATTACCAAAACTAAACCCCCTACTGTGTGTATGAACCCATATGAGATAGCCAAAATTGCACACTACATAGCACATAGTGAATACCACATCGCACGTATCGGATCAGTCACCAAGACTGAACTCTTACTGTGTCTATAGTCCCTTATGAGTTAGCCAAGATCGTACGCTGTAAATACACACACAGTTGAGCTAACAACTCTCAATGAGTTGTGAACCTCCTTTCTTTCACTTGCAAGCCATTCTTACTCTCATTCATTCATCCATGCATGCATAACATCACACATAACATCATCATACATCATCATCATCATCATCATCATCATGCCCATCATAACATCTACGACCTCAAAAGTCAACTTACATAAACCCCCACGAAACTCCCAAGTCAAAACCCACATCTGCACTTTCCCTCGAAAGTCATAAAATAAACCATTGTTCTTTCGGGCGTATGAGCCCTACTTGGGCGTATGGACACCCTCCAGTCGCATGACCTTCCAGGCGACTGAACACTTAGGCGAATAGACATCAGGCGAATGGACCCTATGCGAATGGACCTATGCGGATGTACCTATGGGCGAATGGAGACCTATGCGTATGCACTCTCAGTCACATGACTTCCATGCGTATGGCCTTCAGTCGCATGACTTCAGGCGCATCGACTTCAGTCGCATACCCTTCGTAATGGACCTCAATCGCATGACCTCCAGGCGCATGGACCTCAGTCGTATAACCTTCACTCACATACCTTACAGGCGCATGAATTTCACTCGTATGACTTCCATGCGTATGGACCCCAGTCACATGTCAATCAGCCGTATGGCCTCCAATCGCACTCCATTCGGTCGCCTAGCCCTAGCTGATGAAGAATGTAGTTCATCCCGAACGAAAACTGCCATTTTCGGCCTCCAAGCTCTCCCAAACTCGTTTTAAGCCCAAATCAACCATCCTAAACCTTAGAAACACCAACCACAACACAATTCAAGCACACACAAGCCCGAAATCGAACCCCACCCGCATAAAAAACATACACATACGCATACAAACGGGTTCAACACCCAACCTTTCAAAAACAGGTTTTAAATGTGTTCCAGCCCTAAAATCAGTTGAAAACGTGTAAAAGAGGGGTCCTAGAACTCACACAAACGACACCGTCGAGTAGAGCTCCGATTCAACCCGTTACACTACAACTTTCACGCTCGAATCCACACGAACCAAGCTTGAGACTACTTTTTCTCCCTCTCTTCTTCTCTTGGCTGAAAAATGGTGTGTGTGGGGTGCTTTCCCCCTTTTATACCCCCACTCATCCTACCTTCTCCCATTTTGGCCAGTTTAGTCCCTCGACTTTGGACTTTATTTCTTTTTCTTCTTTCGTCGGCTTCAAATAAAATTTCCGGGTGTTACATGTGTGGGAGTACTTCTCATCTTGCTAAGGATTGTGTCTACAATCCAAGGAGTACTCTCCATATGACCAAGAAAGAAACTTCTAAGAGTTTACAGAAGAAGAAGAAAGCTTCGGAAGGAAAATTTGTTTCCTTCGGAAGCTCCAAAATGAAGAAGAAGACAAGTGGAAACTTGCCTTCGAAAGAAAATTTGGTCTCGGAAGAAAGGAATACTTCCGAAGCACTGAAGCCTGCTGCAGTGAAAGCAAGATCTTCCGAAGGGCCAGTCATCAAAACTTCCAAAGTCATCAAAACTTCCGAAGTATTGAAGGTCAAGTCTAAGCTTCCAAAGGTGGTATGGAAGTCAAAGAAAGAGCAAGTGACTGAAAGTTCTTCATCAACATCAGCAAATGATCCTTCTAGCATGACTATAGGATCAATTACTGTTGCATTTTCTTCAACTTCTTTTGATGAGCCCAAGACCAATGAGGCTTGGGTTTCCAAATGTAACTAATCAGCTTTTTTGTGCAGGGACAACTCAAGACAAACAAGAATGTATGGATCATTGATAGTGGTTGTTCCAGGCACATGACAGGCAATAGCTCACTACTCCAAAAGTTTGAAAGAATTGATGGAGGACCAATTGCTTTTGGAGGAGATGTAGGAGGTTACATTACTGGAAGGGGCAAGGTCACAAATGGTAAGCTCAACATTGAGAAGGTAAACTTTGTCAAGGAGCTTGGGTACAATCTTCTGAGTGTATCCTAATTTTGTGATCAGAGTCATAACATGCTCTTTACAGAGCATGTGTGCATTGTTCTGAGGCTTGGGGTGGTCATTCCTCATGAGCACATCTTGCTCAGAGCCCCTAGGAAAGGGAACATGTACAAGATGGACTTGCAAGAAACATCTCCCTCAGGAGAAGTTTCATGCTTTCTATCTAAAGCAAATAATGATGAATCTTTCCTCTGGCATAAAAGAATGTGCCATGTAAATTTTTAAAACATGAATAAATTAATTAAGAATGATTTGGTAACTGGAATACCAAAGAAAGAGTTTACAAGTGATGACCACTATGTTGCGTGCCTAAAAGGGAAGCAACACAAGGTATCTCACAAGCCAAAGGAAAGGAGCTCCTCATTAATCCCCTACACTTATTAAATATGGATCTCTTTGGCCCCACCAGTGTAATGAGCCTATGAAGGACCTCTTATTGTTTGGTGATCACAGATGATTTTACAAGATTCACTTGGGTCTTCTTTCTTAGAACTAAGGATGAGACTCCTGAGTCTGAAGAATTTCATCTTAAAGATTGAGAATCAATGTGATCACAAGGTCAAAACCATAAGATGTGATCAAGGAACTGAATTCAAGAATCAAATCCTTGATACATTTTGTGATGAAAAAGGTACTACAAGACAATATAGTGCTTCAGGACTCCTTAGCAAAATGGTGTTGCTGAGAGGAGAAACAGGACACTAATTGAAGCTGCAAGAACTATGTTGTCTGACTCTAAACTACCCATCACCTTCTGGTCAGAGGCAGTGAACACTGCTTGCTATGTGATAATAGAGTTTTACTGGTTAAGACACATGGTAAGACTCCTTATGAACTTTGGCACAAGAGAAAACCTTTCATTGGTTTTCTCAGGTCATTTGGATGTCCTTGCACCATCTTGAATACGAAGGATCAAATTGCCATGTTTGCTGAGAAATCAGATGATGGAAACTTTATTGGATAATCTTCCCAATCAAAAGCTTATAGAGTATACAATCTCAGAACTAGAGTAGTTGAGAAGTCAGCCAATGTGACTTTCA
Source organism: Flaveria ramosissima (assembly GCA_025215565.1). Classification (NCBI taxonomy): domain Eukaryota; kingdom Viridiplantae; phylum Streptophyta; class Magnoliopsida; order Asterales; family Asteraceae; genus Flaveria; species Flaveria ramosissima. The sequence goes on from CM046036.1 coordinate 29,351,665, forward strand.
ATGAGCACACTCCTAGTGTGAAAGGTTCTGGTCCGGATTGGCTATTTGATCTTGATTTAGTTACCAACTGTTTTAACAAATCTTGTGAGAATGTTTCAGGATCTACAGATATATTACCAACAGGTAATCCTGACCCAAGATTTGAGCTTAGAAGACCTTCAATTACACATCTTTAGCTCTAGTGGTAACTATTCCTTCAAATGAAGCTTCTACCAGCACATCAATGACAAATCCTGCTGATGCTTCTGGGGTGCCTTCAAATTCCAGCTTTAAGGCACAAAACTCAGAAGAAGGAGCTTCAAATGTTAGAGAAAATGGTGGTGGTGAAAGTGATCAAGAATTTCTTGATGCTGACAACCACTACATTAAAGACAACATCAATGATGTCACACACTCATTGGATCAAGTCAATCTTGATAAGTGTGCAGATGTGGAGGGTGAATCTTCTTTGCCAGTTCAAAATTTTTCAAATCTAGATCTGTCTAAGCAACTTGTTATGATCCCTCAGCTAAGGATCCACAAGTCTCACCCTACCACAAACATCATTGGAGATATTGATTCAGGGGTGAGAACAAGAGGATAAACCCATGAAGCAAATGTTTGTCTTCACTCTTGTTTCTTGTCCCAGATAGAACCAAAGAAAATTGACGAGGCTTTAAAGGATGGAAGTTGGGTTGAAGCTATGCAAGAGGAGCTGCTTAAATTCAAAAGGCAAAAGGTTTGGAACCTATGTCCTCTTCCTCAAGGGAAGACTACCATTGGAACCAAATGGGTTTTTAGGAACAAGAAGGATGATAGAGGACTTGTCATTAAAAACAAGGCAAGACTAGTTGTTCAAGCATATACTCAAGAAGAAGGAATTGACTACACATATGTTTTTGCTCCTGTGGCAAGACATGAAGCTGTTAGAATATTCCTAGTTTTTGCTGCATCCAAGAATTTCAAGGTCTACCAACTTGATTTCAAGTGTGCTTTTCTTTATGGGGTGATTAATGAAAAGGTGTATGTCACACAACCACCTGGGTTTGCAGATCTTGATCATCCTGATTATGTCTGCAGGCTTGATAAAGCTCTTTATGGGCTGCACCAAGCACCAAGAAAGTGGTATGAGACTCTATCTCAGTATCTCTGTCAACATGGCTACAAAAAAGGTACTATAGATGGAACTCTCTTCATCAAAGAAACAGAAAATGACATAGTGCTAGTTCAAGTATATGTAGATGACATTATCTTTGGGTCAACTAATCTAAAGCTCTGCAAAGACTTTGAGAAGCTGATGAAGGACATGTTTGAAATGAGTGCCATGGGGGAACTCAATTTCTTTCTAGGAATTCAAGTGAAGCAAGTTGACAATGGCATCTTCATAAGTCAGTCAAAGTATGTACATGACATACTTAAAAGGTTTAACATGACTGATTGTAAGGTTGCTAAGACACCCATAGCTAGAAATCACTCCCTTGGACCTGATCTTGAGGGGGAGTGTGTTGATGAACATCTCTATAGGGCAATGATTGGGTCTCTTATGTACCTCACAGCTAGCAGGCCAGATATCATGTTTGCTACATGCATTTGTGTAGGATATCAAGCCAACCCCAAGATGTCACACCTAGTCACTGTCAAAAGAATTTTAAAATATCTTAAAGGTGCTCCATCACTTGGCCTTTGGTATCCAAAGAATTCTGACTTTAATCTGTATGCTTATACAGATAGTGACTATGGTGGTTACAACATGACTGCAAAGTCTACATCAGGGGGATGTCAATTTCTTGGCGGAAGAGTAGTCTCTTGGCAATGCAAGAAACAATCCTTTGTGTCTGCATCAACTGCTGAGGCTGAATACATTGCTGCTGCAAGTTGTTGTGCTCAAGTGCTCTGGATTCAAAATCAAATGCTGGACTATGGATTTAACTTTAAAGAGACTCCCATCCACATAGACAACAATAGTGCTATCTCTATCACAGAGAATCCTGTGCAGCACTCAAGGACAAAGCATATTAATATCAGGTATCATTTGATTAAAGATAACTTTGAAAATGGATTAATCAAACTAGTCAAAGTTAACACAAATGAACAATATGCTGATCTGTTCACCAAAGCTTTGATGAGCAGAGATTTAAATATCTTGTATCAGCTATTGGAATGATTAACTTTGAATAGCTTTTCTTAAAACTTAATCATATATATTTCTAAAAACTGTGTGTCCTAAGTTGTTATATCACCTTCATAAGCCCTTGTTTTCTTTGGAAGAAAATCTTTTCAAAAGACTTTTCTTAGATTTTTAAAAATCTTGATCTCTTCGGAAGATTCAAAATTACCTTTGGAAGAAGTTTATGTCTTAGTAAACAAATAATTACTTCAGTAATTTTACCTTCGGAAGAAATTTCTGAAATATCTTCCGAAGCTTAAAATCAACTTAAGTACTTTGTATGTTTTCAAAGAACAAGTTTCTTCTGAAAGCAATTTACCTTCGGAAGTATTTATTCTTCTTAGAATAAAACCTATGAGTGTAAATTCTCTTCCGAAGCAAAACTCTCAAAAACCTTTGAAATCTCTTCCGAAGCCAATTTGCGTTCGGAAGCTTTTTCTTCATAACTTCCGAAGCAAATAACCTTCGGAAGATTTCTCGACTTCCAAGAAAACTACTTTTTGGGCAAAAGTAAACTACTTTTCAGAGGTGGGACCGACATCTGGATTTTAAAGTTTATCCTCTTTCATTAACTTTGTCTCAAAAATCCTTGTCACATAAATGCCCAACGTTTCCCCCTCTTTCACTATCTTCCTCAATTACACTATTCCTTAAACCTAAATTCTTCCAAACCGCCTTTTGTTCTTCATCTTTCTTCATCCTTAAGCTTCTAAAATGGTCAGCCTAAACCTCAGAAACAACCCAGATTTCTCCATGCAACTTCACAGGTAACATAACCAAGTTGCTCTGTTAAGCTCTGAGAAAGATGAAAGTTTCTCAGAGATTTGCCATTTCTTAGCTTTATCAAACTACTCCACCTCCCTAACCATTGATCCTACTCTCTATGAGGATCATCTGCTTGAATTTTGGAAGACCAGCCAAGAGGTCATTATGGATGGAGAGAAGGCACTGCCTGCCACAGTGCAAGGGAGGACAATCTTCATCACTCCTGCCATCATAAACACTCACTTGCAGCTGGATGATGAAGAAGGTGAGTTGTCCTTCCTTTGAGCAGATGGGCTATGAGGGAGATTTCTCTGTAAAGACCTTCAGGAAAGGTAAGGTCTCCTCCCAGTGCAAAAACCTGCTTCATGTGGTTATCCACATCTTGTCAAACAAGCATGGAGGGTGGGACCAGATTCCTGAGTATCTCTCCTTCATAGTACATGGAATGGTTCAAGGGGTCAAGTTCAGGTACTCTCAATTTTTCTATACAAATTTGCTTGCTAACTTGGACTCCTTAGAGTATTATATGTTTTCTAGATATGTTCAACACACTCTCAACTGTGAACTGGGCTCACAGTTGAAACAAACAGATAATATTCTTAAATTGGGACAGATGAAGCCCGACATCTTTAAAATTATGAAGAAGCCAACTGTAGGCTTCTCAGGGGTAGAAACAGCTCTTGTCCCAAAAATGTTAGAGCTCATTGCTCAAGGTGACAACCTAGCAACACAAGCTAGTGTTGAACCCGCACCTTCTACCTATCAACCACCATAAAGGCCCCAAGTCACCCTCACCTACCAAAGAAAATCCAAACGAACCCCTGCTCAAGCTATTGAGTCTGTGCAGGCCCCCATATACTCACCCATACTGGAGGAAGTGGACACTAGAGCTCCCACTTCCCCTGAGGAGCAAACCACTCCCATCTCTTCAACAATCAGGGCTGAGGTTCCTCATGCTTACCATGATGAGCTCACAAGCCCAACTGCCTTAAGCCTTCACTCTGAGTCTCAACACTCAAGTGAACAACCTTCAGGGGACAGTTACCATCCCCAGCCTTTAGACTTAAATCAACCCATTCCCAACCTCTCATTCTATACTGATGAGGACTTAGGTTTCAGTGGGTACCATGAGTCTCTATACTCTTCCCCTACTCAAAGAGAGATGAGTACTCCTGAGTCTCCTTTGTCTAGCCCACATCAGTCACCCATAACTGAGGTGGATACTTCTGAACCTGTTCAGGATATTCATATGGAAGAGGCACTCACTTATGCAAGTGATTATATTAGTAAGACCTCAACCATGGCAACTCAGCCCATTGACACCTCAACTGAGGATGTCAATGTGTAGATGAAATCCAACAGCCAAGAACCTGAAGCTGGTGGTGAGAAAGAGGACTTTGGTCCAATCATCTCATCCCCCACTGATTCTTCTGATGAAGAAGAGGGGAATCTGAGACTCAAGGTGCAAAAACTATCAAAAACATGCTCCTATTTAGTCTCTAAGGTTAGTCACCTTGAATCTCAGGTGACTACCCTGCATAATAGGGTCAATGATCAGCAACTTGAGATATCTTATCTTAGGGAAAAACTAGCTGGGAGACCTTTAAGAGGAGCTCAACCAGGAACACAAGAACCTGTGAATGTGATTGACCTAACCTTTAGCTCACCAATACAAGAGGGTGATGCTACCAAAAAGGGGGAGAAAGTCATTACAGTCACAGAACCTAGGAGTTCTTCAGGGAGTATGGACATTGAGGATTCACCATCCTCACTTGCAACTGTGCATACTCAGCAACTTCCTCAAGTTCACATTAATGTGGACATTATAGACTCTGTCATTAGGAGTCTCTTTGAGGAAGGCATTTCAAGGGCTGTGTCATCTCCACCTCAAGGACTTCAAACTACATTATTGGGTGGAGGTATGATGCTGATAGAAGAGCCCTCATTCTTCATAGAGTTCAAGGGCAGCAATAAGTGTTCGATTTTCAGACCTTAGACTACTATGAAGGTCTTGACCTGATCAACATGCCTCTTGTCAACCCAAGCAAATCAAGACAAGCTGACAGGTTAGCACTCAGGATTCAAGACAGAATTACTGAAGAGTTTAGCCTTAGAAGGAGACAAAGGCAATCAGGTAATGTCATTGGTCAACTAGATGCTGAGGCAGACCCTGAGATTAGCTTCAAAGGGAAAACCTTGGCTGAAGGCCCAGTGATAGAGCCTGAGAGCCCTGTAACACCAACAACTGCTTCAGAAATTCATTCCCTTAGTGAAACACCTGCTCGTGAAGGTGTCTCACAACCTCTATCTGGCCAGAGCTTGGATGCTACACCAAGCAATGAAGGCCAAACCTCTCTCCACCCTGAGTCATAAAGGTCTGTGGGTGACAAAGGGACAAGGATTTTGACTCCTGAGGAGATTGAGGAGGAGGAGAGAGAGAGGAAGAGGAAGCTAAGAGGAGAAAGTTCCTCTGGGTCTTCAGGCTTTATGTAAGCTGCAATCAGGGCTGCCCCCAGACCAAACACTCAAGAAGATGAGTTGAGGGCAGTCAGGATTACTTACTTGCAGACAAGAAACTATGACATAGATGAGATTATATCTCTCCCCTTAGAGCAATTAAATGAGCTGGCTGATATGGAAGTGTCAAGAGAGATGAAGGAAGCAGAGGATGCAAGATTACTTCTCCAATTCAAAGAGGGGAAGAGACAGAAAAGATTATACAAGCATGCTCCAACTCTCTCCCAAGTTCAGGAAAGTCCTGTGCAAGAGGATGTGGCTGCTACACAAGAACCTCAGGTAGACAAGGAAACAGATAGGCAAAACATGATCAACTACACGAGTGCCACAGGTCTCTACCAGGCATCTGCACTTCTTCCCTTGTCCTTTGAGTACATTAAGTTTGAGTATCTCAAACAGCTTGAACTTCAAGTGCTCAAAGAACAAAAGGCAACAAAAGGAAATATGAGGGAAGATGCTGCAAAGTCAAAAGCTATCATCCAAAAAAGTATGAAGAAGTCTGCTGACGGTCAAAGGATGATGAACTTCTTGAAGTTGTATGGATCCTCCGGAAGGAGACTTGGCCTTATGTCTCTATCCACAATGGATGAGCATATCAGGGTAATCAAGCAGAAGATCAAGAGTGAAGAGCTGATTGACTTATACTCTCTTCCAAGTCAAATCCCACCTGAAGTGGAGGTTAAGGTTGAACAACCTGAGACGACACAACCTGGACCTCCTGCTGAGCCTTAGCAAGCTTCATCTTCTGATCCACGGCAGGGTCAAACTCCCTCTCCTTCTGAACCTGTGAGGGAGGAAAACCTAACTGAGAAAGACAAGGATGATCAACAAGGTGCTGCAGACTAGTCTTCTCAGTTAAAGTCTTCTAAGAGGAAGAAGAGGATGGCTTCCAAACCAAAGTCTAAGAAGAAGAAGCTTGAATCATTCACCTCTACACCTTAGGCTAAGTCAGATCAACTTGAGGAAGTGCATGAAGAGACAGCCCAATCAACTCCAATTCAAGTGGCTCCTTTTGTAGCTGAGACACCCATCTTATCCTGGACCTTCACTACTTATCCAGAGAGATGGCATGTGATCAGAGATCAAGGTCTCAAGAATGTCTACACATGGCAAGACTTAATCAACTTACCTCTACATGATCTCTTTGAGATAAGAAGATATTATGAGAGTCTGAGTGATCCTGACCATCTGATGAAGAAGGGTATGGTCATCATTGTGCTGAAGACTACAAACATCTAAAGATCTTCTAAATGTTTTGGTAGCATCAGCCCAGGGGGAGTTTGTAAGGATTCCTATAAGTCTGATCTAGCCAAAACATCCAAAGTCTCTAAACAAGCATGCACTAAAGAACAGAAGTAGAAATGCTTCAGAAGTTTTACATCATGCACTAGAAATATTCTAAGTGTAAAATCTTCCGAAGCCAAGACCAACATCTTCCGAATCCAAAAGTGAAGTCTTCCGAAGCTTCAAAGACAAAGTCTTCCGAAGCCAATGAGTGAAGACAGATTTCTTCCGAAGACTTTTAGAGATATGCCTTTATCTAATGTACTTTACCATAAAGCTGGACCACCTTTCCGCTGCTACTCTGTAAAGTCACCAACTTACATGAGTTGGTGAAAGGTCCATGCTTTTGGTAACTATACATTGAGGTCTAGAGTCCATGCTTTCTACTTTATGTACTTTTATCCTTTTTGTAATATATTAGGATGTGAGCTATGGCATGTCATAGTCACAAGTCAAAAGGCAGATCTGCCTTTCGACTCTAAATTTGATTTTGTAGTTGTCTAGTCAAATGTATCCAGCTGGCCTTCAAAGTATGGCCGGCTATAGGATGTAGTATAAAGTATCTCAAGTACTTGTAACTTTCTATCGATGCTTTGTAACTTGTAATTGAACTTGAGAAGCAATATACAACATTCTTGAAAACCAAATACTTGTGTTGTTTGAAATTTTGTTCTGTCTCATATTTACTTGTGTTCTTAGCATCTTTCATTAACAAGTTAACCAGTTCCCTATTTGATCTGTTAAGTGTTCTAAGCAACTCTCCTCATTGTGTTGTTGTGTTGTAAGTGCATACCCTTCACCGGTCCTGCAATAATATAAATTGTAAAAATAAACATTTGTTCTTAAATTGAACCATTGAAGTAGTTTTTTTAAATTAAAACATCATATCATAAACATTAGATGCAGTCTCTGCTTGCCAAGTAGCCTTTTTTCCCATGTCATCCTAGGATTTCTTCACCAACTAATATGCATACGAAGTCAATGTTGTTAAGTGAGTTTTAGTTTTATATAAAATATAATTTTTTATTTCATTTAATGAGTACCCATTTATCATTCATATAAGTCATATTAACTATCATATCCTTCTTTATCGTGTTTATTATATTCATTTCATTTATTATCTTTTCACTTCTTTAGAACTCGGTTTGCACAAAGCAAGAGCTCAAACATATCGTTGACATCAAATGTCAACCCATGTTAGTAAGTGTTGATACATATGTACCTAGATGTGGTTCTTAATGTAATATGTAATGAATGTCTTACACTTATGTAATGCTTGGGTGATTAATGAAATGAGAATGTTTGGTTGTGTTTTATAATGTTTAATATTTTATTAATGAGTTGTGTAATGTATATTGACTTGATTATATAGGTTTGTGATTGTTTGAATTGATACACATAATGTTATAATAATGAATGCATTCAAAATTGGTTAAGTGAAGTTCACATGCGTCCAACTGGACCATGCGCCCCAGCAGTGGTCATGCGTCCGAATGGCCATGCGACTGAGTGTCTATGGGCCTAAACAGTCCATACGCCTGAACAACTTCATGCGACTGACTCAGTCGCACGACTGAACACCCAGTCGTGCGAATGGATCAACCGCATGGCTCAATCACACGAATGAACCATGCTAATGGTTCAGTCGCACGAATGAGCAACCCTAACCTATAAATACCACCTAATTCGTGGAAAAACGTAACAATTGATATTACTTCGACTCCAGACGTACCCTAGCCATCCAGAAACCTCCAAGAACCTGTTCCAAGTTCACATATCGCACTAGATCGATTCTATATCGTTCTTAACGTTTAGATTCAATTCATAATTGATTCGACGTGCGTTCTCACTGATTGGATCCCTAATCAAATAGGATTCCGCACTATTTGAGTTGGTATACACGTTAATCAGTTAGTATTTCATGCAATACACGATCCTAACAAGTGGTATCAAAGCTTTGGCTCTTGATTACGTGCGATGCAATTGTTTTTGATACAAAAATTGTGTTTTTTCACTAAAGACGCAATCTTTTCGTGTCAAACGGTGTCTTGGATGTCTTCTGCTCATAAAGTTTTGGTTTTTCAGGCATTCGGCGATTAGGGTTAGTGAAAATTCGGGTTTTTACGGCCAAAACACCTTAAACCTAGAAATTTTCGAAATCCGGCAGCTTCAGTCACACGATTGACTCAATCGCATGACTGGACACATTCACATTCCTCAGATGCACGATTGGACTCATTCGTACCTTCATTCGTACGACTGAGCAGACTGTTCGCATTGTTCAACCGCATCAGTTCATTCGCACGACTGGACGAACCGCATTAGTTCAGCCGCACGATTGAACCATTCGCATTGTTTAATCACACGAATAGTCCAATCGCACAGCTCCATTCGCACTAGTAAAACAGTTTGTTTAAGAGACTAAAGTTAACCGCAATGGAGGACCAATATTCAGCATTTACAGTAGGTAAAGACTCACGTATTCAGAATTTACTGCTACTGGAGAGTGAATTAGGGAATCACAATAAACCCCCTAAGCTAATAACTTTAGATGAAATCCCACACTGGAAGCAACGTTTTGAGATCTACTTAAATGGAGTAGATCCCAATATGTGGGAAGCCATTGAGACGGGGTACAGTATGCCAGTAGGTGCTGATGGAGTCAAACTTACGTTAGGTGGCATGACTGATGCACATAAAGTCAAATACAATGCTGAAAAGAGAGTGTATGCGTTGCTTACTCAGTCAATTCCTAAGGATATTTTCCATCAATTTTCTGAGAACAAGCAAGCAAAGAAGCTATGGGATGAGCTGGAGAAAAGGTATGACGGAAATTCGTCATTGAAGGCTATAAAAGCTAAAGAGTTGAAAAAAAAGTTCGACAACTTCTCATCGATGGGTAATGAGAGTTTGGATGATGTCATCGATAGATTCTACCACTTGATGAGCGAGTTGCACACGCATGGTGTCACAACGACCATGGAAGACAAAGTGTCGAACTTTGCAGACGGGTTGCTAGAAAAATGGGTTTCTTTTGTCTCAAATCTCAGTCAGAATGGAATGCTAGCGAAGTTGGACATAAATGATTTCATTCTAAAGCTGAGAGAGAAAGCACTAAGGATGAAGTACAGAGCTCAAAAGTCTTCATATACTCAGAATCCAGCACTGTACAACGCGACTCCACAAGTCAAGACGTCTGGAGCACCACTTTAGACAGCCTTTGTGTCAAGCTCATCTGGTACCCAATACATTGCATCTGAAGCAAATGCTACAAGACTAAAGACCGAGAATCTCGGTAATGTGACGGTAGAAGTAGCAAGAGAGCACATGGATCTCTTAGCAGTAGTAGTCCACTCCTATGATGGACTTGTTGCTGGGAAAATTGGAAACTGCCATCTGGCAGACGAGGACTACGAGCAGGTAGATGAGACAGAGCTGGAGAGGATGGATATAATGTGGGCCTTAGCAAGTGCTGTCCGGAGAGCTAAGAAGTTTGTCAAAAAGACCGGACAAAACTTGGTTGCAACTAAGGACACTACCTTTGGTTTTGACAAGAGCAAGGTGACCTGTTTCAACTGTGGAGAAAAGGGGCACATCAAACGAGAGTGTGTGAAGCCCAAGAAAATTGGAAACGGGAATCCATTCTCCTCCTTCACTCATCAAGATAAGCCAACTAGTAGTCCTACTTCATCAAGCAAGGATCCTAAAGCCTTGACTGCTCATGATGACGAGGGTCAGGACTGGAGCTTTTGGTTTGTCGCTCCGGGAGAATCCAACATTGCTAGTGTGGAGGATTTAGATGATGATTCAGCGAGTGAAGGAGATATTGCAATGGAACTCGTAATGTCAAACATTGAAGAGACTGCAACTGAGGTCAACTACATGCCTAAATAAGGGACAACTACAACAAAGTCAGAATCACCAGAACCAGAAACACCGGACTCTGCTTTGATGGCTGATTCATCAGAACCTTCTCAGGTAAGTACTACTGACCAATTTTTCAATAATCATGCTTGTTCTGATTGTAATAAATTTAGGGAGAGCATTGACTTGAAATTTGCTAGGTTATTAGATCATAATGATAGCTTAGTAAAGGATTTGCAACTGTGCACTGAAGGCTAATAGAGTTCTAAAACAAAATGAGCATAGTTACAAAGAAAAGATAGAGCTATTGAACAAACAGCTTAGGGAAACAGAAGTAGTAGCCTTTAACCAAGCTAATGACATTAGGTACTATCTTAACTCCCTAGAAGACACTAAGAAACAAAAATCAGTTTTAGAAGTAGAAGTCAATTCATTAAAGCAAAAACTGCATAGTTGGACAAGTTCATTTCATATTGTCCAACACTTAGTGAGAGAGCGTAACAATGGGGAGGGTTTGGGATATAAAGTCGTTCCACCACCACCTGAGACCTTGATGAACACTAAGAGTAAACCAATAAATAACAATCCAATCAAGGATCATGTGGTGTCTACTCCTTTTGTAAGTGATCCAGATTCCTCATGTACTTCAAATGAATCTGGAACAAAACAAAAGGAGGCCACTTCAAAGGCAAAAGGTAAAATGCCTTGTGTTAATCTGGAAAAAGAGTTTTAAAAGGTTAATATAAAGGTAGGGTCAAACAAAGTCAAATCTGAACCTAAAAAGACTATTAATGTTAACAAATCACGAGTTTCATGTCAAAGTCCAGATAACCAAAATGGAAAAGATGTTAAGAATGTTAAAACAATTAAGTTTGTTAAACAAGATAAAACATCAAAAGAAGTAGAGTCAAAACCCAAACATAACAATGTCACTAGTGTGTCACACACTTCTCCACAAAGACAGTTCAATCCTAAAGTTGATAGCAGGTCATGCTACAACTGTGGAGAGTGTGGACACATTGCTTCTTACCGTCCTTACTATCAGACACCTAGGAAGAAAGTTGAACTTCAAGAATCAAAACCTAGGTCTTCTAAGAGGAGCTCATTGACTCCACCTAGAAGAACTAGTGAACCTAAAGTTCAACCCAATAGCCAGTCGTCTGTTTATCACAAACAGGCCTTACACAAATCTGGCTTATGGAAAGAAAAGTCTGCCTCTTTGTCTGATACTGAGGACAAGAAGACACCTGAGCTACCCTCACCATCTAAAGGTCAATGGGTTGAATTCATGATATGTGATGCCTTTGGAAAACCCAAGCCAGTAAAGGCTTGGGTTCCTAACCTTTACTAATGTTTTAAATTGAATGTGCAGGGTGATCGCTACAGTGCTGAAACCAACACATGGATTGTAGATAGCAAAGCATCCAGGCACATGACAGGGAACAGGGCACTCTTATCAAACGTCAAACAAATAAAAGGAGGGCATGTTTCCTTTGCTGGTAACAAAGAAGGTTATATCACAGCTCAAGGGGAAGTGGGAAATCAGAAAGTTAAGTTTGATAAAGTGAACTAGTTCAACAACTTCAAAACAACTTACTTTTTGTTTCCCAAATATGTGACAAAGGATTTAAGGTTGTATTCGACAACAAGAAGTGTTATGCTCTGAAAACGGACTATGTGATTCCGGAGGACCAAGTTTTGATGACAGCTTCAAGATATAAAGATCTTTATGTTTTGGATCTTTCAACGGCTTCTACAATGGATCATGAAGTTCAGTGCTTCTTATCAAAAGCTACTGAGAAGGACTCCATCTCCTGGCATAGGAGAATGGGACACATTAATCAATGGAAGATGAATCACTTGATCCAGAATGATCTAGTGAGAGGAGTTAACGTCAAAAATTTCCAACTTCCGGATTTCTGTGTGGCATTCAAGAAAGGCAAACAGACGAAGAAGTCTCATAAGGATATTAAAGTTCATTCCATCGAGCTTCCTCTTGAACTTCTTCACATGAATCTGTTTGGTCCAGTCAGTACAAAAAGCATTGGAGGCGACTTGTACTGCTATGTGGTTACTGATGACTACTCAAGATTCTCTTGGGTAATGTTTCTGAAGTCCAAATCAGAAACATTTGAGTCTTTCAAGGAATTAGTAACTACCCTGGAGTCTCTCTACAAGCTGAAGGTAAGACAGGTACGCTTAGACAACGGAACCGAGTTCAAGAATCAGTGGATGGAGGCTTACTGCAAGGAAAAAGGGATTGTGCACCGGTTCACTTCTGCCTACACGCCTCAGATGAATGGTGTTGCTGAGAGAAAGAATCACAGCTTAATAGAGACAGTACGGACAGTGCTAGCAGACTCGAAACTGCCTATCCAATTCTGGAATGAGGCAGTGGCAAATGCGTGTTACACGTTAAATCGAGTTTTGGTAGTCAAACGCCATGGCAAGACACGTTACGAGTTACTACAACGACGTAAACCTAATCTAGAGTATCTTGAACCATTTAGCGCACCGTGCACCCTATTGAAGAAGACTCAAGAGGGAAAATTCAGCGAGAAGGCTGAAGATGGTATCTTCCTAGGATACAACATACCGAACAAGAGAGTTTACAACAACTCAACGGGTCTAGTAGAAGTGTGGTGTAATGTTGATGTTCAGAGATACACCACACCCCCTACTGGAAAAGGACCTGCTTACTTTTTCGACCATGATGGATTCTTCAAGTCCTTCAACATACCTATCTTCACTTCTGACGAAGAGTTAGCAACCAGGATGATGTATGATGTCTTGAACTCACCTTCACTAGATTCAACCTCATCTGGTTCACAAGGTGACTCATCTCACCACTCAGGGGGAGCACTCGAAGCAAGTGACTCCCCCTCAGAAGATGAAGCTGAGGAAAATGACCAGAACAATCAGGAGGGACAGGTTCCAATTCCTGCAAGTCCACAAGCATCTAACAATGATGCCTCTTCGACTTCGGAACCTCAAACTCCTACTACCTCAGATACAGAATCAAATGTTCATAATCTTGACTCTGAGGTAGTTGTTCCCACCACTCCAGGATCACGTATAAATGTCTATCATCCCCTAGACAATGTCATTGGGGATGTCAGATCAGGAGTGCAGACCAGAAATCAGCTGTACTCAGCCGATTATGCCTCGGTAATGGAAAAAGGATACATTCACGACGGTGCTTATCGTTGTTTTGTCTCGCAGGTTGAGCTAAAATACGTCAGTGAAGCACTAAATGATAAGGCATGGGTGAGTGCCATGCAAGAAGAACTTCTTCAGTTCAAAAAGTTAGGCGTATGGACTCTGGTGGATAGACCTAAAGGTGCTAAGGTCATTGGCACCAAATGGGTTTTGAAATGCAAGAAGGATGACCAAGGCGTCATTATCAGGAACAAGGCTCGACTTGTAGTTCAAGGATTTCGACAAGTTGAGGGAATAGATTATAATGAAGTGTTTGCACCCGTGGCAAGAATGGAAGCCATCCGCATCTTCATTGCCTATGCATCGTATATGAAGATTAAAGTGTATCAATTGGATGTGAAGAGGGCATTCCTTCATGGTGAAATCCGAGAGACAGTGTACGCCAGTCAACCCGAGGGATTTGAAGATCCATATCATCGGGACAGAGTTTACAAACTTGACAAGGGTTTATACGGGCTTCATCAAGCTCCAAGGGCCTGGTATGAGAAACTCTCAACTCACCTTGTGAAACATGGATTTCGCAGAGGTGTTATTGATTGCACACTGTTTACCAAAGAGAAAGATGGTGGTTTTCTGCTTGTTCAAATCTATGTTGATGATATCATCTTCAGATCAAAGAATGAATATTTATGTAAAGAGTTTGAAGCAGTAATGAAGGCTGAATCTGAGATGAGTGCCATGGGAGAGATGAAATTCTTTCTCGGGTTATAGGTGGATCAGACACTAAAAGGAATTTTCCTACATCAGACCAAGTATGTAGGAGACATTCTCAGTCGATTTGACATGGAGAATGCTTCTGCAGCTGGGACTCCACTTGCTACAAACCATGATATAGCACCCGATGAAAATGGTGATCTGGTAGATGCAACCATGTACCAAGGAATGATTGGATCTCTCATGTACCTCACTGCCTCAAGACCTGACATCATGTATGCTACATGTCTATGTTCAAGATATCAGGCTAAGCCAAAGGTTAACCATCTGATAGGGGTCAAAAGGATATTTCGGTATTTGAAGGGTACTCCAACACTTGGGTTGTGGTATCCTCATGATGATGACTTTGAGCTCACGGCGTATAGTGACTCGGATTACGGTGGCTGCAAGATGAATTACAAGTCTACATCAGCAGGGTGTTAATTCTTTAGGAGGAGATTAGTGACATGGCAGTGTAAGAAGCAGACCTCGGTTGCATTGTCAACCTGTGAAGCCGAATACCTTGCTGCTGCAAGTTGTTGTTCACAAATCATTTGGATTCAACAGCAAATGTGGGACTACGGTTTAAATTTTTCTTCTACTCCTATTTTTGTTGATAACTCTGCTGCAATTGCAGTAACTAAAAATCTGGTACAACATCCTAAGACCAAACACATCGGCATCAAATATCATTTTATACGTGACTACTTTGAAAAGAATTTAATCGATATGGTAAAAATAAACACTGATTTTCAACGCGCTGACCTTTATACAAAGGCTTTTGACAAACCACGTTTTCTATATTTGTTAGAAGTCAACGGCGTTAAAAGGAAAAGTGATTTCATTCCAGATGATGACCATGTGTAGTCCGATGCATTTAGTGAAGGATTTGATCTGCCCAAGATTCATATTAAATTGATGTGGCTAGTGTGATATGATCCAAGTCGGGTCATACCCAATAACAAGCCAAACAAACACCGACAAATATTTATTTGTTGATTAGATCAAACAAATAAATATAAATACCAATTTAGAAACCGGGTTTTCTAAATCATTGCTTTTGCAAATGAACAAGTTTATATATATATATATATATATATATATATATATATATATATATATATATATATATATATATATATTTGTTCATATGGGGTTATTTGTTCATTTTTTTTAAATTAGTTAGACAATGACAAATAATAGTGTGTGTGTTAGTGATGTAAAATTAAAATGGTTTAATTTTACATAATAAGGGTGCAAGAGTGTATATATATTTTTTTAAAAAAATTTGAAACAAGAGGGAGACAAAGGGAGCCAAAAATCGGCCGCCCCTTTTGTCTTGGATGGCCCCCCTTTTAGTTCCAAGGCCATGCAATAACTCAACCCACTTGAACACTCTTGCATTCCTCTCTTTCTCTCACACACACACAAGAGAAGCTCTCTCCTTTCTCACTCTAAAATCTCGTTTTTTAGAAAAAGAATCTGGATTTTCAGCTTTGCAAAGAAGGGTTCTTGGCTGAAAAGATTCAACAAGGAGAGCTCTACAAGTTGGTGTTGCAAGCCCTAGCAAAGGAAAGTGTTTGTACAAGCTTGGGGTATCACTCCTTGAGGTTTTCTTGGTTGAAAACTCAGCCACAAAGTCATCTTTCACAGCTCACAACTTTGGGTTTTAGGAAGCTACAAAGGTTGTATATACTTCTAAGTATCTTATGTTCTTTATTGTATGCATTTGTATAATGATCCATGGCTTGGGATTCTTTATTAAATGGGTTTAATAATCATCTTATTAACATGTTTTAAAATATAAAATCCGCTGCGTTTTCATAAAAACAAGATTATATGAGCTTTGATAAACATGTTAAAACCCCAACAATGGCATCAGAGCCACTTATACATATGCATACATGTTTTTCACTCACTAGTTCACGGTTTTGTGGTGCTAGACACCAAAAATCCGTGAGTTAGAGGGCTGGATTTTGTCCCCCTTTTTGGTGTTTTAAAGATGCTACTTTATGCATATAAGGATCTTTAAAACTCTAGATTATTAGATGTTTGTTTATATGTTCTAAACCCATTTGTTCTTGGTTTATGTTGGCCAAGAACATGGGCTATAAGGGGCTGCCAAAATCGATTATCTTGTGTATGTTTGATCATGTTGTTGTTGATTATGCATAACAAAGCCTAGACCATTTGGATTGAATGATTGGTTGTCATGTTATATTCATTTGGGCATGTAAAAATTTAATTTTGTTTCAAGTCTTGTTTTGTAATCTATTCATTCATATGGTTTGTAATAAATAGATTAGGAATTTATCTTTACTAGAAAAATGTATTAGGATACATATTTTGTAAGGATGCTCAAGATCAAGACTTGAAGAAAAGATGGACAAAGAGGATGCTTGAAGATGTGGATTCAAGTGGGAGTTCCTTTTGTCAACCATGTGTCATGTTCTTAACCCTTAGGACAAGACCTTTTGACACACTTGTTTTGGCTAAACAAGTGTGCTCAACTTAGTATGCTTTGTTATGCATATATGAATTGTTTGGTTATGCTTGGTTGAATGCTTATGATGTTGTTTTGTTTTGAATATTTGGATGTGATTAACAAACCATCAACTAGAACAAGCTATAACAAGAAATTGGTTCACAAATCATTAAGCAAAATAGAATGGTTCTATAAAAGGAGTTAATGGTTTGCAAAATAAAATGGGTTTTATTTAAAAGAACCAAATGGGTACCATATGGTTGAATGCATACAATCATATGGTACATGGTCTTTTCTAAAACAAGAATTGTGAAATTATAAATCCCTTTTGAAAACAAGTTAAACACCATCCTTTTACACAACACTTAGGTTACTTGCAAACTCTTAGTGGGATAAAGGTCACCTAACCACTTTGAGGGAACTTGTAACTTGAGGTGAGAATGCCATGTTTGTGGGATAAAGGTCACCTAACCACTTATGTAGTAAACTCACACGTGTGTGTAAGTAGGACGACTTGATTTATAAAATATATTGAATGGATCACCTAAAATGTGTTTTATAAAAGGTGTTGATGGGGTAAACATGCCGTTATAAACATAAGATGTTCAAACGATCCCATACCACTAGAAGTTGCAATGGGTTGCAATTGTCATTTATGACTACCTTGTTTATTTAAATAATGGGATAAAGGTCACCTAACCAATATTTAAATATAACGTTGGATTCTAAATTTTTTTTTATTAATAGTCTATGAGACGTAAAGGGTATTAATAAATGAAATATATAATTATATCAACGATTACTAAAATGGAACTTTGTAAAATCTTGTAGATGGCCGACAACAACAACGCTAATAACGATGTACCAAACCAAAACAACCAATCCCTTAGGGAGATCCTTCAAAGGGATCGTCTAACACCTAACAACTTCATGGATTGGTACCGCAACTTGAGAATTGTTCTCAAGCAAGAAAAGCGGGCCTACATTCTTGATGATCCCATCCCCGATGAACCTAACGAGGAGGATGTGGAGGCCTATAATGATTGGGTTAAATATGTGGAAGACTCCATCCAAGTCTCTTGCTTAATGTTAGCAAGTATGAAACCCGAACTCCAAAAGGAGTATGAGCTCCATGGAGCCTATGACATGATCACTCAGTTGCGGGAAACGTTCCAGCAACAAGCTAGAGTGGAGCGCTTCGAAACGGTTCGAGCGCTTCATGCATGTCGGATGGAAGAATCCCAATCAGTTTCATCTTATGTTCTTAAGATGAAAAGCCACATCGACCGCCTTCAAAGGCTAAATTGTCCTGTCTCAAAGGAGTTGGCCACGGATTTGATCCTTAATGGCCTAACTAAAAGGTTTGAGGCATTCGTCATGAATTACAACATGAACGGATGGGACAAGAGCATAAATGAACTTCATTCGATGCTCAAATCAGCTGAGGCGGGAACGGGTAAAAGGGTTTTACCCGTTCTCACCATTAATGAAGGTGGGAGAAGGAAGAGGTCTCTACCCCCTCCTAAGGCAAATGTTGCCAAAGGAAAGGGGCACGTTGGAGGAAAGGGGAAGATGGTTGTTAGGGCGGAACCTCCGAAGCCCAAGGAGAAGAAGCAAAAGGTTGCTGTAAACGACCCATGCTTCAAATGTGGTGAGATAGGGCATTGGATGAGAAATTGTCCAGTCTATCTCAAAGAGTTGAGAGAAAAGAGGGATGCAAGGCAAACCTCAGGTATAATTTACATGATACATGTTGAGCTAAATGTTATTTCTTCTAACACATGGGTATTAGATACCGGATGTGGAACTCACATTTGCAATTTATTGCAGGGGTTCAAAAGAAATGAGCGTTATGCAAAAGGGGAAATAAGTCTATTCATGGGCAATGGTGCAAAGGTTCACGTTGAAGCCCAAGGAGACTACATTTTGAAGCTTCCAAGTGGTTTGGAAGTCATTTTATATAATGTATTATATGCTCCTAGTTTGACTAGGAACATAATTTCTGTTTCTTGTTTAAGACAATATGATTATGATTTCAAGTTTGTTGACAATGATATTCATGTTTCTTTAAATCATGTATTTTATTTTAAGGCTATACCTTGTAATGGTATTTATGAATTGGTTCATGAAAACGTAACATATGATAGCTCAATATACCAAGCAACCACCAAAAGACTCAAATTAGATTTGAGTGATACCTACCTTTGGCATTGCCGTTTTGGTCATATAAACAAGAAACGTATACAAACACTTCAAAAGAATGGTCTCTTAAAAACAAATGAATGTGATTCATTTGATGTATGTGAATCTTGTTTACAAGGGAAAATGACTAAGGCACCCTTTAGTGGAACTAACGAAAGGGCAAAAGATTTATTAGGTATCATACATTCGGATGTATGTGGTCCTTTTAAGCCAATGACTAGGAATGGTGAAAGATACTTCATTACCTTTACCGACGATTATAGTCGCTATGGGTACGTGTACTTATTAAGGCACAAAGATGAAGCTTTTGAAATGTTCAAAATCTTCAAGAATGAAGTGGAAAATCAACTCAACAAGTCAATTAAAATTCTCCGCACCGATAGAGGTGGCGAATACCTAAGTGATGTTTTTCAAGATCATCTTAGGAGTTGTGGGATTGTCTCACAACTCACTCCACCTAGAACACCACAACATAATGGTGTGTCTGAGAGGAGGAATCGAACCTTATTCGATATGGTTCGATCTATGATGGCTAGAAGCACATTACCTCTATCATTTTGGGGTTTCGCTTTGCTCTCCGCGGCCCGTATTCTGAATATGGCCCCAACCAAAAAGGTGGAAAAGACACCTTTTGAGATATGGCATGGAAGAGTTCCATCCCTATCGTACTTAAGGGTCTGGGGTTGTGAGGCTTATGTTAAGACTCCCACCCCAAACAAATTAGATGTCCGATCCACCAAGTGTATCTTTGTTGGATATCCTAGAGATTTTATGGGATATTATTTCTATGATCCACTGGAACAAAAAGTGTTTGTTGCCAGAAAGGGTGAGTTCTTAGAAACAAAGTTCCTTATGGAAGGAACTAGCAGTAGAACAGTGGATCTTGAGGAGGATCAAGAAACACAGCCCGATGCACGTTTGGTTGAAACTAGCACTCAACGTGAGGATGTTAAGGATGATCAAGCGGTTGATCAATACACACAAAACGTTCGCAGAAGTGGTAGAACTAGTAATCCACCTGAAAGATACGGATTTTTCATGGATGGATGCTATGTGGTGGATTCAGATGAACCAACCACATATCATGATGCAGTGTCCAATTTGGATTGTGACAAATGGCTTGAGGCCATGAACGTTGAGATGCAATCCATGTATGACAATCAAGTTTGGGAACTTGTTGTGCCACCTCTTAATTCCAAAGTAGTTGGAAGTAAGTGGGTTTTCAAGAAGAAAACCGATATGCATGGAAACTTGGATACTTTCAAAGCTAGACTTGTAGCAAAGGGTTTCACTCAAACTCAAGGGGTTGAATATGATGAAACCTTCTCACCTGTTGCAATGCTTAAGTCTATAAGGATATTGTTTGCCATAGCAGCTCATTATGATTAAGAGATTTGGCAAATGGATGTCAAAACCGCTTTCCTAAATGGATATCTTGAGGAAGATGTCTATATGGTTCAGCCTGAAGGTTTTGTCGATCCAAAATATTCTAATAAAGTATGCAAGTTAATGAAATCAATCTATGGATTGAAACAAGCATCAAGAAGTTGGAATCACCGTTTTGATGATGAAGTAAAGAAATTTGGCTTCATCAAAAACGCTGATGAGGCTTGTGTGTATAAGAAGGCCAGTGGGAGCACAATAACCTTCCTAGTATTGTATGTTGATGACATACTACTGTTTGGAAACGACATTCCAACCATGGAAGGTGTAAAAACCTGGCTTGGAAGTTGTTTTTCCATCAAGGATCTTGGTGAAGCCGCCTATATTCTGGGAATAAAGATCTATAGGGATAGATCAAGACGGCTAATTGGTTTGAATCAAAGTGCATACATTGACAAAATCTTGAAAAGGTTCAAGATGGAAAACTCTAAGAAAGGTACTGTACCTATTCAAAGAGGGACAATATTGAGTACAACTCAATGTCCAAGCTCCAAGGAGGAGCAAAATAGAATGAAGGCAATCCCATATGCATCTGCTATAGGATCCATCATGTATGCAATGATATGCACTAGACCAGACGTGTCATGCGCTTTAAGCATGACAAGTAGATACCAGCAAAATCCTGGTGATAGTCATTGGATGGCTGTCAAGAACATTCTGAAGTACCTAAGGAGGACTAAGGACATGTTCTTGATCTACGGGTCTGGTGAAGAGGAACTCGTTGTAAAAGGTTACACGGATACGAGTTTCCAAACCGATCGAGATGATTCACGATCTCAATCGGGGTACATCTTTATTCTGAATGGGGGAGCTGTTTCTTGGAAAAGCTCAAAGCAAGAAGTCGTAGCGTTATCCACTACAGAGTCAGAATACGTCGCCGCTTCAATGGCAGCACAGGAAGCTGCATGGCTGAAGAAATTCATAGCCGATCTAGGGGTAGTCCCTTCCATTCAGGATCCCCTAGAGATCTTTTGTGACAACGAGGGTGCGATTGCTCAAATCAAGGAACCTCGTGCTCATCAAAAGACTCGGCACATTGAACGGAGATTCAACTACATAAGGGATGAAGTTGAAAATGGAAAGATATGTATTCGCAAAGTCCACACTGATAAAAACGTTGCGGATCCACTCACAAAGCTCCTTGAAAAGGCAAAGCATGAAGGTCATGTTTGTGCCATGGGACTTAGATATTCAAGTGACTGGGTTTGATGTTGTATTTTGTATTTGGATATTGGAACTAATGTTATTTGACTTAATTATATGGTTATAATTTCATTTGTTCTTCTATTTTAGCATGTTTAAATCCGTGAATAAATGAATTATTCTCAACGTCTGTAGTCGATCATACTTGTGGGAACAACTATGAATGTAAGACTATAATGAACTTGGATTGATTGATATTCATAAGGTATGAATATAGAGCAAGAGGTTGCTACCAAGGTTCATTGATATCTATGGGAGATAGATATTGGACTGACCCGCTCTCAATTATTTCTGCATGGAATCTTTCCGATTAGTCATAAGAGATTTTGAGTATAGGCGAATATCATTGTATCCTCAGACCTGAGATACATATTGGGTCTTGATATTCACCAAGTATTGTACTTTGACTTAGTCCTTTGCTGTTCTGAAAAGGCAGTACATAAGGCTGAGTTCAGGTATGACATGAGGTGATTGTGAGAGACGTATGTAGTCAAGATGGAATTTGTTCCTCTTATTCGTTGAGAGTTAGATGTCTAAGGCCTGTTAAAGTTAAATCATCAGAGAATGACAATTCTGTGTCTCTTGGATTTAACATGACATCTGCAACAAAAGGATAGATGATTAATTCACCTAAAACATATTCAAGTAAGGTACTTGAAAAGGATGATGTTATTGAATGGCACTTAGTCATATACATTAGGGGTAGCAAACCGTTGCTAGGCGTTATATGCTGCTTGCATCAATCTTCTATAAATCTTGTGCAAGTGGGAGATTGAAGGATTTGATCTGCCCAAGATTCATATTAAATTGATGTGGCTAGTGTGATATGATCCAAGTCGGGTCATACCCAATAACAAGCCAAACAAACACCGACAAATATTTATTTGTTCATTAGATCAAACAAATAAATATAAACACCAATTTAGAAACCGGGTTTTCTAAATCATTGCTTTTGCAAATGAACAAGTTATATATATATATATATATATATATATATATATATATATATATATATTTGTTCATATGGGATTATTTGTTCATTTTTTTTAAATTAGTTAGACAATGACAAATAATAGTGTGTGTGTTAGTGATGTAAAATTAAAATGGTTTAATTTTACATAATAAGGGTGCAAGAGTGTATATATATTTTTTTTAAAAAATTTGAAACAAGAGGGAGACAAAGGGAGCCAAAAATCGGCCGCCCCTTTTGTCTTGGATGGCCCCCCTTTTAGTTCCAAGGCCATGCAATAACTCAACCCACTTGAACACTCTTGCATTCCTCTCTTTCTCTCACACACACACAAGAGAAGCTCTCTCCTTTCTCACTCTAAAATCTCGTTTTTTAGAAAAAGAATCTGGATTTTCAGCTTTGCAAAGAAGGGTTCTTGGCTGAAAAGATTCAACAAGGAGAGCTCTACAAGTTGGTGTTGCAAGCCCTAGCAAAGGAAGGTGTTTGTACAAGCTTGGGGTATCACTCCTTGAGGTTTTCTTGGTTGAAAACTCAGCCACAAAGTCATCTTTCATAGCTCACAACTTTGGGTTTTAGGAAGCTACAAAGGTTGTATATACTTCTAAGTATCTTATGTTCTTTATTGTATGCATTTGTATAATGATCCATGGCTTGGGGTTCTTTATTAGATGGGTTTAATAATCATCTTATTAACATGTTTTAAAATATAAAATCCGCTGCGTTTTCATATAAACAAGATTATATGAGCTTTGATAAACATGTTAAAACCCCAACATTTAGTCTATTTTTTATTTTTTCTTTTTATTTCCTTTATTTATTCTATTTTCTGTTTAAATTAAATACATGTTATTTAACTGTTTATTAAAATCTTAAAAAATGTAAATCGGTTACGGTTTTAGAACTTTAGGGGGAGAATAGGTCAGCCAGTAACATCAAAAAAAACGAGGGAGAAGGAGAGGCTAGCTGATAGAAAGTAGATCGTATCTGTGATACTGATTCAAATACTTTGAAAAATGATAGTACACAGGAACAAATCAAATGGGACTTTAAAAGTTTAAATTAGATAAGATTCCAAATTCAAAGTAGAAGTCTGTGTAGTCTAAGCAATATAAAAGGAAAAATGATAGCAAAATAGGTTACTACTAAGGTAACACAACGAAAGTAGACCTAGAGGTTGCTAGACCACAGATGATATGTCGGTAGATTCAACACAATAGATGATTAGACCTGGTTGGTGATCTCAAGATGAAACTAAGTTGTTCAACTAACTGTGGGTTCCCATCTTATCACTGGTTAACACAATCAACAATATTCCAATAAGGGGTGATGAGCAAATAAACGCCACAAATGTGAGCGGACGACCAAAATAGAGCAAAGCACGAAAAAAATGAAAAGCAAACGCTATCAAGCTAATAACTTATGTGTAAAAGAAAAAAAATAAAGATGCTCTAACAAGAAGATAGGTTGTGTGCCTCTCTGCTGTGCGATGGCACTAACCTGAGGATAATCATAACCTAGATATTCTAGAATTCATTGTTGTTTGCCGCCTCTCTGCTGTGCGATGGCACTGACCTTAGGATTGGCTTCTCTTTGAAAGCTCTAAGAATAGTCTCTTCTTGTCAAAATACCCGTAGACCGCTCAAAAGCTCCTGAGGAATGTTGATTACCACATAAGCGTGGGATCCAAAAATGTTGGTTGAAATAATTAAACCTTAAACTATCACCAGTTTGTGTCAAAAATCTGTGTATGGATTTAAGAGGACCAGCATATTGACAATCGTCGTGGCTACAATTCTTGAAAGTCCAAATCAATGTGGGGATCTAATAGTACCAGTATGATTTCCTAAATTTGCTAACGACTCTAGATGTAAAACAAGAAGTGTGCATCAAAAGGTTTTTGATAAGTTGTCCCAATTGACTTGACTTGCCTGTATGATTCCAAATTGAATTGGTACAGTTATTGTCAAAATACATTGAAGCTGCCTATTCCGGAACCGAATCCAGTAGATTTCTATCTTAGGATTTACACCTCACAAAAAGTCAAAAACAAGTTTAGTTTTGTACTTCAGCTTAAGTCTTTTATTTTATTTAAATTTGGTCAATTCAGTTTGTTTAATATCGGACTAAATCATGGAATTCAGTAAGGGAGTAAATCACCTAAAAGGGTCATGTCTGAGGTGACCACATGTGTTTTCAAAAGGTAAACGGGTCACGTTTGAGGTGACAAAGTGTTCAAAAAGGATCACGTCTGAGGTGATCAAAAGTTTTTCAAGTTAAAATGATCATGTCTGAGATGATCAAATGTTCATAATGTTAATTCAACAGTTTAAAAGGGTTTAAATGTCAAATGGTCAGAAAATTTCATAAGTATGACCCATTTGCACGAATGGACCATACTCATGCCTTTTATAGCCAAATGGACATGAGTATGGACCATTCAACCGAATGGCTTATACGAAAGAGCCATTCGGCCGATTGAGAGTGAGCGAATGAACAAGTCGCACGACTGAACTCTAGTCGGACGACTGAAGGTGAGCGACTCATCCAATCGCACGACTGAGGTCCATTCGCCCGAATGAAATGAGCGAATGATTCCAGTCGTACGATTGAATTCAGGTTTAGTATAAATAGAGGGGGAGTCAGTCACAGAGACTCATCACTCCTAAATTAGCCCTAAGTCGCATGACACGTCGTTACTCTGCCAAATTTTCGGTTGATCATTATAAATCATTGATTGTTGTGTACTGACCATCTGCACTGATTATATAGGTATATTGCGGTGCAAATCCATCCCGATTTCACTCAATTTGAGTCCAAATCTGGACAGTCGAACCTATCTAAGAACCGAAAACTGTTTGGACAAATAACCTAACAAAACTAAGTACAATATTGAAATCAAAGTTATTAGGTTCTAAATAGAGTGATTGCAAGTCTAATCAACCAGAACACGATGTCTAATCTTAAAAATTGGTCAAAAATTGAATTTGAATTGAACAGCCAGAATGTCATGCGAATGGATAGGTTGATGAACTTCAGTCGCACGACTGAGGTGTGCGAACGCCTAAACCGCACGACTGAACCATGCGTATGAGTTCAGTCGCACGACTGGTGTAAATGCATGAGTTTGCATACGTATGAGCCTCGCACGCTCAGTTGTATGTATGAGGTCATTCGCACGACTGGATCTCAGTCAGATTGCTCATTCGCACGACTTGATCTCAGTCGCACAGTCTCATTCGCATGATAGAAAAGAATATTTTCAAGTCCAAGTGATTCAAGATATTATTAACCAACGGATACTAATGTTTATATTCATTGTGTAACAGATGGCGAGTCGGTGAAATATGAGTACTAAGCACAACATTTGTGCTCATCTGGATCTGACATCCAGAAATGCTTCAGACTTTTCTGGCATTATCTCATTTCTGAGGAGATCGAGGATCTCTCATGCTATATCTACTCTCTATGTACACCTACTCGTTCACATATCGCTCCATTCAGCAGGCCTTCTGGGAAGGCGCAGTTGTTGATAGATCTTCAGAGCCTCATTGCATTAGGAGTACTATTTTTGGAGAGGCCATTGAGATCACTAAGGATGATCTCAGGACGGTGTTGCAGTTTGGGGACGATGCTGACTGTCCCACTAGACTACACCCCCTTACTGTCCGAGGATGTTTCTTGCGAGCTAAGTACTCTGGGGACATCAACGCAGGGGTGCTCAACAAGAGCAAACTGTGCCCCCAGTTCAGTAACTCGCACATGTGCTGCTGAAGTGCATAGCTTCTAGGAAGGGAGGATTTGATGAGCTGTCAGATCAGATCCAGAACGCATATGCAGCGTTGGTGCTGAACCACCCATTCAACTTCTCCAGGATGATTTTCACCTACTTGGTGGAGAACATTAAGGGGAAAGGGAAGGAGGGCTTCTGCATGTACCCTCGATTCATGCAGATGATTATTGACCAAAAGCTCCCTTCCTTGCCAAAGGAGAAGGAGGAACGCGGTGGTACTCGAGGTGATGGACGATACCACCTTGGGTAGGATGAAGGTCTACAGGGAAAGCAGGTGAAACCCCCTATGAGACGACTGTTTGGACATTTGAGTAGAGTTGACTACGTGGCGCCAGCGAAGAGGAAGTGGCGTCACGATGTAGTGACTCGGACTCTGAGCCGATTGTGCTCCCTTCCTGATGACTCGGACGACGATGACAATCATAAGGTGGTGATACTGGTCCCACCCAGTCCGGGCCACTCCTTCAGATATTATATCACCATCATCCACCCACGGAGGAGCAGAGATAGCGGAATTTCACATCGGGATTTTCAGCTGATGAAGATGACGAGTCGGACGAGGAGCCGTTGACTCGGACGGTGGGCAGCAAGGTGGTTGCCACCGGAGAGAGGGATTAGGGCGGTAGGTGGACGCCAGGGTGAGTCTGGGGAGGTTGTTACTAGATCCATCTTACACCCCAGACTATCCCCACCCCTCAGCCAAAGGGGAGCATCCTCCTCGAAGGGAAATGAAGAGTAAGAGAGGAGATTTACCTTGATCACCATCACATCCACCACCACCACAGCTAACCACCACCACCACTACCACACCCTCACCACTGTCAACACACTACCCCACCCACTACATATATCCCATCTCCCACCATATCTACCACACCCACTCCACCACCACTATCATCTATCCCCACCCTAATCTTCAATCTTCACCACCACCACCCACCACCACTACTAGCCACCATCTGGCCCATCATCACATCCCTCCCACCATCGGATCACCTCTGCCTCCCAGTGGGATAGAGGAACAACTCTCAGCACTAAACCGTATGGTGCTGAGGCTGTTGGCAGCCGATGACGAGAAGACAGCTCAGATTCGTTAGTTGGTAGATCTTACGGTTGCACAATCTCAACAGATACTCAGCAGGCTCAACTGATTGAGTAGCAGGCACAGCAGATGGCTGCTCAGAGCCAAGAGATTGCACAACTCCAGGAGCACAAAGTTCTATCAACAAAGAAGATAGAGGAGTTGGAGGATGCCAAAAAGACTATCATGCTCAAGCTCAAAGGAACTAAGGATGAGCCTCTGAAGATAAAAGAAAGGGATGGTGATGACGATGGTGATGACGATGATGATGAGGATGAGGATGAGGATGAAGATGATGATAGTGATGATGATGAGGCAAATGATGAAGAAAAGACAGGGGAAATGCGGAATGATGATGATGATGAAGAAGGAGATGCAGCTGCATCTGCCTCAGCTAAGGGTCAAGAAAGACGTTCAAAGAGAAATCAAGACCAACGAGCCTCGTCTTTTGCCTCACCTACTGATGAGCATGCGATTCAGGACAAAAGTAATGATTAGACATTTATGTATTTGATAGCTTTTGTACTTGAATCATGTATTAAACTTCTGTACTTAATGTTTATATATATATATTAATGAGTTTCTGTTCTGATTATTAACTAATGATTTATGTGTTACATGTCTAAATCAAGCAGATCCAGACTTTCAGAGGGACGAATACGATGTTTTCTCCCCTTCAGCAGGTCAAGACGCAACTACCATGATTCTTGATCTGCAAGGGATTGTCAGGAGATCAGTGAGTTACACCCCCTGAAGAGGGGGAAATAATTCATGATCTTACAAATGAGCAACTGGCCGAAATGTTCAAGCTGAATCCTGATGAGATTATCAAGGATGCTCCAACCTTTGAATCAACCAGTGATGACAAGCTGAACGACATTGATGAGATAGAGATCGAGGATGTCACTACAGAGCACTATCCAGAGTATGCTGACCAGGAGGGAAATGTGGTTCCCAACCTGGGTGATTCGCTTGTCAGTGAAACGTTTGAGATACTGGATAAAATGGAGCAAGTGTCAGAGAAAATTATAGAACAAGCCCAAGCCTCAGACGCCGATGTTAACATCCGAAAGGCAGAATGGGCTGCATGTTTTGAGGAGATCCGAGCCCAACGCGCTGCACCTAAACCGAATGTCTACACCAAGCTCTACAAAGTGAAGAAACATCACAAGGTGTTAGGCAAGATTATCGCGTGGGCCCATTTTGAGGATCTTAACGTATACGCGATAAAGAGAGAGAAGGGTATTGAGTACTTTAGATTTCCACATGATCTAAAGACTCTACCTGGTTTTGAGCTCAACCAGCTGGCCGAACTGAAGCTGCTATATGCTGACCCGA